>JASDQU010212302.1:0-18576 GCA_032191745.1 Picea mariana
TGTAGCCTCAGGAATACTAGATCCCCAAACTAAAAGCTATGTTGTATCATGTGCCTGTCGACATTCAATTTTTTTTTTAATTCTGTGCAGTCTATAGATTCTCTTTTAGTACCTTGAGAATATTTTGACTCTCTACTATCTATTCCTTGGCCTTGGGAGACCAACTATCTCCAAAAACCAACTCAATCAAAATGGGACCATCATATCCATATAATGCTCTAAATGGGGTCATACCTATGGACATATGGAAGGTAGTGTTGTAATAGTGCTCTCCAAGATGTAACCACCTTAACCAAGCTCTTTGTTGTCCACTAACATAGTTCCTCAAGTAGCCCTCTACCTACTTATTGACTATCTCTGTCTTCCCATCTGTCTAGAGGTGGTAAATGGTGCTAGGTTTCAACGATGTCCCCACCAATATCAATAACTCCCTCCAAAATGTGTCGATGAACCGACTCTCTCTATCACTGACGAGGCTCTGGGGAAACCCGTGAAGTTTGAAAACCTCCCTAAAGAATAGATCTGCCACCTATACTATGTTATAATCTATAGGAATCACATAGAAATGCAGAAACTTGGTCAATCTGTTGACCAATACATAAATAAAATCATTACCCTGAGCCTTGGGTAGGCATTTAATGAAGTCCGTGGATATACTTTCCCATTTTTTTCTCCAGAATGGGAAGTGTCTATAGAAACCCTACTAGAAGTGTCTGCTCAAACTTATTCTGCTGACAAGTCGCACACTCACTGATATGTCTCATCACCTCCTACTTGATACCATTTCAAGAGAATCTCTCTCTAACCTTCCTGTATGTTTTGAAAAACCCATGATGGCCTGCTAATGGAGAGTCGGGTACTACTGCCAAAATATTCTTCTTGAGATAAGACCTTGGCACTAGGTAGACTTGGTCTTTGTAGAATATGACTTCTTCTATGACTATGTACTTGTCGTCATGTACCTTCCCATCCAATATCTCACAAACGAACTTGTTCTTGGAATATTCCACCAACAAGTGGGATTTCCAATCTGCTAAAATATCCATCAAGGAACAAGTTGTTGGTCTCCTAAATAATGCATCTGCCACAATGTTCTTCTTCTCCTTGAAATACTCTATGTCGAAATGAAAGGCATGGACCCTTTTCACTCACTTTTGCTGACACTCACTATGATCCTTTTGCTCAAGGAAATACTTCAAACTATTATTGCCTGTCTTGACCAAAAATTATCTTCCCACCAAGCATGGGGTATTCACTCAGTGAACCTGTGACATAATGTCTACGTTCATGAGATATTAAAGAATACCCCTAATTTCACTAAATATTGATAAATACCTCCCAAAATTCTTTTGTTGAACGCCCCTCCGAATACATCTTTCTAATAAAAGAAACCCTTATTTTAAATAGATACCTCTTTTTATACCCCCCAATACCTATAAATCCATTAAGATCTCACATTCCCTGCCCCCCCCAATTCCTGCAATATATTTACCTTATTTTTCACAATTAAAAAAACCCCTTTATGAATGAACGTAATAAGATATTGGTCAACAGGGTGGAGCCCCCATGCCCCCTAGTACTATCTGAATTTGGTCAATGCATGCATGATTGAAATCATCTCCTTGTCATAGATTGAATACAACCTCTCAGGCTGACTAAACTTCCTTCTCTCAAATACAATGGGGTGTCCCCCCCTGCATCAACACTGCTCTGATTCCCTCTTTTGATGCATCACACCCTAGTACAAATGGTAGCGTGAAATACGACAATGCTAATATAGGATATGTGCCCATGACTTCCTTGATATGATCAAATTCTTTCTATGATGTGTCTGCCGAGATGAAGGCCCCCTATCTGGTGAGGTTGGTGAGTGGTTCCGCCAACTGTGAAAAACCATTCAAAAACCTCATGTAATATCTACATAGCCCAAAGAAACTCCTCAACTCTATCACGTTCTTAGGAGTTGGCCAATCCAAAATGACCTTTATCTTCTCATGGTGCACCTGTACCCCCTGTGTGCCGATAATGTGGCCCAATTATAACAGTTTCGTCATGCCAAACTCACACATTGACTCGGAATACAGTAACTGTGAATCCATGATGTTTAGTACCTCGTCCAAATGACTCAGATGCTCCTACCATGTCTTGTCATACACCAAAATGTCGTTGAAGAATACCAATATTGATTTCCTCAAGTGATCTCAGAATATATGGTTCATGCAATATTGAAACATGGTTGGTTCATTGGTTAGCCCAAATGGCATAACCAAGAACTCAAAATGTAATAGTGGCATCAGAATGGAATCTTCTCTATATCCTGCTCTCTAATGTTGATTTGATGATATCTAGAGTGTAGGTCAATCTTAGAAAAGAAAACTGCTCCATGCAGTTCATCCATCAACTCATCAATGTGTGGGATATGATACCGGTTTTGTATGGTTTTCATGTTCAAAGTGTGATAATCTATACACAATCTCATGGTACCATCCTTCTTCAGAACTAAGACAACTGAAGAAGAAAATGGGCTACTGTTGGGTTTGATGTGTCCCATTGCTAACAATTCCTTGATTTATTTTTCTATCTCATCCTTGAACCTCCTAGGATGACTATAGGGTGTTGTAATCATGGGCTTATCACCCTCCTCTAGCTCAATGGTGTGCTCAAAATCCATGTCAGGTGGTCTCCTTGGAGGAATCTGACCAAATAAACCTATTGATTATGACTTAAGAAAGCCATGATCTTCATCTAATACTATTGCTAGCCATATCAATCCCTTTGTGTGGTCATTAAGCACTTTGCTGCATATGCTACTTTCCCATGCCTGAATATCCTCTACATCCTCTTTTCCGAAACTGTCTTGGGTTCTCCTGTCAACATGCCCCTCAGTATAATCCTCTTCTCCTCACTATCTCTGAACCCCATCTCCAAGGTTTGGTAGTTGGTAGAAATGTTTCCCAAGGTGATCAACCACTGGAATCCCAGCACGACATTTGTGTGAGATAGGTAAACTACATAAAATATATCTCTCATGGTGTAGTTACCTAACTTTACCTCCAAGTCTGGGACTCTATCTACACACTCCACTATGTGTCCATCTACTATCGCAACATCAAACCCCTCAAAATTATTTTCCTTAAGTGCTTGCATCGATACTAATGCAGTGTCAATGAAGTTGTGGGTTTTGCCACCATCTATCAAGGAAATGGTATGATGTCCATGAATAGTCCCTCGGATCTTGATGGTGTCATACCTGGGAATACTAGAAAGGGTTGTTATGACTCCTCCCTTTGTTGGTTACCATATCTTAACCTTCTCACGAGTTTGAGACTCTACCAGTGGTTTCCCCCCTACCAGTGTTGGTGGTCTGCATGGAGGTTTCTCCCCCACATGTAATGGATCCTCCTCTAAGCTGGTGGAATCACTGTCTGCTGCAACCTCAATGTAGTGGATTTCTCCCTTGCCCATGGACTTGTGGTCGAGGACCCATGGGTCTTTGCAGGTGAATCACAACTTATTCCTCATCATATCACACTTCTTATCATCATCCAACTTCTCCTTACCCTTCCACTCTCTCTTAAATGGTTCCCTATCCCAATCCTTCTATTCCACAAAGGGTTTGGTAAAATTTTGGGCTTTCGGCAATGATTCTGCTACATCTCTAGTCTGTAGGATGGCATCTTGTAGTGTGTGAGGTATGTAGGATTTCACCCATCCTCTTAATGGTTTTGTGAGACCCTCTGTAAAAATCATGATCAATCTGGGCTCTGAAATATCTCTCACTACCATGACTACCCTCTAAAAATATTTGATGAATTCCTTTGGTTTGCCATTTTTCCTCAACTGGGCTAAATCCTTGAAATGGATCTATGGATCCATCCTGTCAGACATGTCCATGATCCTCTCTGTGAACTCCATGTATGAAGTGATGTGACCGTGACCCAATGTCACTAGTCCATGATGCCACCACTCATGTGCCTCTCCCTCCAAATGCGGGGTAGTGAAACTGATGGCATTAGTTTCTGTCATCTAGTTGATCTTGTAGTACACGTCCAATTTATGTACCCAATCTCTAACAATTCATTTGGATGATCCATCGAAATAAAGTATAGTGAGTTTACCTACTTTTTGAATGAATTTTATGTTATTCCCCCGCGGATGTTGTTGTTCTCCTCCCCTTTGAGGATCTCTAGGATAGCTCTTGAGTCTGAGCCCAAAATACTCATCCAAGGTCATGTATTGATGTAACTCCAGTCCTAGCACTGCATACTCTCTCCTGTACTCAAAGATATCCTCTAGACTAATGGTTGTTGTACTTTTGTTGGAGGTGCCTTATGAAATCTAGGTAATAGTGGTCGAGGGATCCTACTCGATGAAGTGTAAGTGTGAGTAGGTGAATCGAGTCTATGCTTGCCCTCGAGTTCCCCTATGTTGCATGGACGGAATTTGTGCCTAGAATTCTCCCTGTAGTCAATCTATCAGCCATTTTTTCCAAGAATTGAGTCATGACCTGCTGACTGATCACCAAATTCCCAATAAACTTCATGAAGGTTGCATCTGGGTCCACAGGTGCTTTGACAATGCCTTATGGATTTTCATACATGTCTCCCATTATCATCTCTTCCTCACTCTCTTCCTTTCTCTCTGCTTCCCTATGTGCCTCTTCCTCTTCCTATGAACTGTGAGGAAAGGGGGGATAATATTCCCTTCTTTCCATGTGTCTGTTGTAAGTGGCATATTCGTAACCTATGTTCTCATGACCCTCTGGGTTCTTTGCTAATCTCATCAAAAATTTAGTCACATTCTAGAAGGACTAAAGCTCTAATACCACTGTAATATCCCTAGAGCCGTAGATCAGAATATATGCCTCAACTATCGACTATTAGCTGTCGAAAATGATACTCTTTTGGATTCTAGATGCATGTTGGTTTATTTCTCTCACTTCTACTTCTAGGGTTGAACCAGGTTTGGATCTCAACAGGTTTCCAACAAAACCCTCTAAAACTATCGGCCCTCCTGGTAAAATAGAAGGCAACACAGTGCACATAGTGCATTGTGTAGTCCCACCCAAGATATATTTATGGGTGACTGCAATGCTCAAGTGCTTGCAGTCTAGGAATGAGTGGGGATCTAGGTTTGTATTCTACTTTCTTCATGCATTCATCATATTATGCATTTAATATTCCTATGATTCATTCATTCTTTAGACCATGCATGCATTCTAACATATTTATCTTAACCATTCATTTGTAAATAAATCATTGACAGAAAGTAAACATGCAAGAAACATCACATATGACACAAGTTTTACCATGGTTCACCCCCTCTTGGGCTACGCCCACAAAGATTTGGATTCTTTTCTCTTTTATTAGGTCTACTACAAAATATAGCGTTGCACATATTACATCTTTCTTCTTACAAGTATGAAGAGGTTCAAGATCCTCTATGAGGTGAACTAGATCACACCAGGCCCCTCATCTTGTGAAATAACCCTCAAAATATGACCTACTTGACTCTTGTATATCAACCTCAAACTTATAGCCTGTAAACAATTATTGAAAAACTAAAAGAACCTCCATAATCGACCAACAAAACCTCGACCTAGACCTCCTAGGTTCTTATTTATACTAGTTTTTCGGCTTATAGTTGTTACAAACTTTATCCAAAACCCTAACCCTAACATGGTTAGGTTTATCGACCTGCACGCCACATTGATTTTCCTCATTCATGTTGTTTTTCCTTCTTTCTTTGCATTCTACTTTCTTTCCTTCAATTGCACGCATTCTAAAATTAGGTCTTTCCCAAAATAGACCTTCTTCTCCAAAACTGTGTCAATGCCCAAAATAAGCTTTCTTCTCAAAATAGGCTTGCTCCCAACAAACCCCCAACACCAACATGTGGCTCGTATTGATCCACTCAAGTAGTGTGTGCTCCTTCTACTATTGTCTCTAAACTGTGGAAATTGTCTGCTAGTTCCCTTCCATTTTACTTGACCTGTACGACTTTTCCTGTTAGAACCTCCACTGATTGTGTTGTCATCTCCTCCTGGATCAATGTTGCGCCCTCTATCTGTGCATGTGCCATAATTTTCTTTTCTTCCTCCAACTGTGCAATCATCTACACTACTTGTTCTTGGAGGGGTTCCAATTCTTCTTGTCTTTCTTGCTTCTTTGTCTACGTGGTTTTCAAATTTGACTACAGCTTCTTCATGTCTTGAGTACCCTTCAAGAACTTTGTGATGCTCATTGTTTTATTCCTTTGTTTGAGATCTTGTATGGAAACGCTGACTATCTCCTCTTCCTAGTCCCATTGTTGGACCTTCTCGTCTTCTTATAGTGTTGTCCATATCTTTGTGTCTCCGTCGAACAGTTCTTCTACTTCCCTTGATTATTTTTCCATCTCAGCTATTAGGAGTGGTTATTCTTGTTCTCTTTGTTCTTAAACCTATGGAGGAGTTGTAGGGTTGATCCTTTCTTTGAGCTCCTTGATCTCTTGCTTGTATTGGTCAATTGTTTGTGCAACGAGGTTGATATTTTTCTCTATGCTTCTCTCTGGTGCTTTCATGTTGTCTGGGATGCAATTGTAAGCCATTGCTAATCCCTGCTCCAATCTATTTTCATGCTATTTATCCTCATCCTTCTCCGCGATGAGTTGGTCGCACTTGATTTGAATCATTTCAGTGACTCCTCTACCAACCTATAAGTTTGTTTCATCCACGCGAGCCCTGGAATCTACTTCATGCATGACACTGGCCTATAGACCATATAAGGCCTTTGTGTGTATTTGTGCCATGATCATTTCCACTTGTTCTAACTCCTCCAAGGGTTTATTCACAATCTCCTGATCGAATTTGATCATTTGACCAGTTACCATAAATGTCTCCCTACCTTGGACGATGAATTCCATTATCTCCTCTCCTTCTTTTTTCGTAGGTGGCCTCTGTGTCTTCTCCTTTTTCTGCGATGCAGCCTATGATCCTTCTTGGTTCCGCAATTGTTGTATGTTCTCATGAACCTCTAAGATTTTTCCCATGATTTCTTCTTGCTGCACCTATGCAATTCAACCGAATTCTTCACTCTTGTCTTAGGCCTTGTACAAGAAGAGCTCTACATCATCCTATGTTAGGGTGATGTCTAGATCCTTTGTGTCATATTCTCTTTTATTGCGTGCCTCTTTTTCCTACACAAGATTCTTCATTATTTGTGAGGATACTCCAGCGTGTGGAGTATCCTTCTTTCTAGTCTGTGGCTAGATTCCTTCCTAGTTTCTATTGTTGTTCTCCTTGGCCGTTTGGGTATTGTTCTACTCCCAATTGATTGATTTCGTGCTATAGTCATTTGAGTATTACCAGTCAGGCTACTTTTTCTTGCTGAAGAGCCTACTTCAGCCTTGTCCTTAGGCTGAGAGGAGTGCATTGTGCCTATCCTCATGAATGGTTTTGTTACTAGTAGTTTCCACTGTGTAGACTAGTCTTTAATGATCCAGTCCACTTCCTCTTTAGTTATGTAGTACTACATCTCTAGCCATGCCTTCTTGGGATCCCTTGTGGCATGGATCCATACATGATTCCTGGACGCCTTGAGCTTGGATATTCCCTCTGCCTCTTGCACTACCTCCATCGGTATGTGCCATACATTTTTTGTGCATTGTTGTTTATCTTCCAACAAAATTATAAAGACTCTGTTATTTTCCTGCTACATCTTGTTATCCTTGGCCCCCTAGAGGAACTCATATCTAGCCACATAGAATTTCCCCATCCTATCCAAGAATGATGAGAATTTAGGCTAGTACCACCCTGCCAATGCTATTAGGATGATCATCCATTAGTAATGGAAATCAGTTCCATTTTCTTGCACATCTCTGCAGCCTATTAGAAACTGGTTCATCAGGTATGGTTCCCAGTTCAACATGAACCCCTTCGCACACTGCGCGACTACTGCAATAAGTTATGATGATGATTCTTCCTTGTGACATTTACACAAACGTTTGCATCCATAACATTGTTGGCAAACCTTGTCATGTTGTCAATGATGTCTTTGATGACAATGCCTATATTTCCCCGACTGGTTCCAAATTGCACTTTGAATAGCTCTTCTATTTCTTTCTTGTGTACCTTGTTATCCAAATATTCTTCTAGTTGTGTGACAAATGTGGGGAGTCCTGTGATTTTGGAAATCAATGCCACATCAATATGTACCAGATTTTCCATCCATAGGGTGCCTCCATGGATGCATATGACTAGTTTTTTGACACCTTCATAATGCCTGAGTTATATAGCCTCATTGTCCACTGCGTTGGCTCTAGTATGGGTTTGTCGAAGGGTCCAATTTTCCCTATGTTTATCAGAAAAATCTCCTTGGAAAAATCTGGGAATTTATCCACGTTGCGAACATCATCGTCGACGTACCTTAGCTTAGGTAGCTTTCCCAACATCTCCTCCATAGTCATGAATGTGTCTGGAAGATAGGGGAGTGTAGCTTCCATGGCATCTTGCACATTTCTTTTCTTTCCTGCAACAGATGCGTCTGTGTCTGCATCGTCCTCTTCTCTTTCGAACTTTGGTCAATTGATGATGTCTTCTACCAACACTTCCTCTTGTTCTTGGGACTATCATGGTCCCATTGTCTTGTCAGGATTTGCAGGTGTCTTGGCGTTAGGGTTTGGAATTCCATTCTGGGCCCTAAAGATCTACCCTATTTCCACTTGTTGTGTTGTTGATGTTTCCTCTTCAACTTGTGTCATCCTGATTGACTCTGTGTCTAAGGCAGTGACATCCTCGAGTTCAACCACATTTTCGGTCTATCACATTATTTCCTTGCGACTTTGACCCTACCGAGTAACCCAGATGTATTGTCCTAGCATGTTGAACTTTGGTGGAGTCATTCTCTTTCAAAATCATGCACTTGCTCACTTCAATGTACAATTATAGCTAGAGCACACACTCTATTTCTCTCTTTGTGCTAAAAAATCGCTAAGTGTTGAATAAGCATGTGCTTTCCTTCTTTTATAGACTCGGTCGTATTCACTTTCCACTTTTTGTGTGCATTTCCACCAAGTCTAATTTTTCATGTGCATTGTCTTCTGATGTTTTACATGGTAATAACTGTGCGTGACTTTTTTTCACACTTTCTTATACTTCAATCAACTTCTATTTGTTTTTTTTTCTTCCATTTTCTATTTTTGTATTTATTTTTTCTTCTTTTTCTCCTTTTTTTTATTTTTATCATTTTTCTCTCCTAAACTCTGCTATGGTACACTATATACATGCATTTATCACTGCGTTGTAACTTTTAAGCATTAAGAGGTCGACTGTCCTTGTATAGTTTTATTTGAATGAAATTGACCATTCCCTTGAGTTATGTGCCTCCCAAGTTTTTTAGTTGTACAGATCCCCCATCTATTACAATCTTTACTTTATAGGTCCCTAGCCAATGCATTCTAAATTTACCAGGATGTTGGAAAAATGTATTGTCATAGAGTAAGACTAGGTCTCCCTCCTTGAAAATATTCCTATTAATATGTTTGTCATGCTAGGCTTTGTCTCTTTCTTTCCATACTTCTTGGTGAAATCCTGCTAGAATCATGTCCTCTTCCATCCCCATTACTTGCTTTAACCTTTCCTGTACTGCGCCTCTTTCTATCATGTTGGTAATATCTCCTATGCACAGACTGGGTACCAGAGATTATAATGGAACCAATGCTTTCTTCCCTGATCCAGATGGATTTTGGTGGCCTCCCACCTATTCCAACTGGTTCATTTTGGCAGTTTTTGATTTTGGTAGTTTTTTCCTTGTTTTCAAGTCCCTGACTTCTGGGGCCGTTTTAAGGCCCTAAAAATTGTTTTTAGGGCTCACCACAATCAATATAAAGACAAAGTCAAAGTTTGATGGAAACATGTGTGGTCCTCAGATAGACCTTTCCAACGGGATATTGTGCGCCTAAAACGAAGATCATATGCAAAAATTTACAACCCTCAGAAGTTGATGTACTAGCTTACCCCAACGGGGCCCACATGACTTTTGATGCTTCATCTCCCAGGGTTAAATTTTTGGATGTATAGGGTTTTGGAATTCATTTTTATTGTAGAAATGCCTTCAAATACTCATTTTAATGATCTTCTAGTGAATGAGCACAGTCGTCACATATCTTCTCATAGATAAGTCGCCCCCATTCCAACAAGCTTGTTTTCCGGTGCATTTTACACTTTCAACTTATTTTCTTATTAATAGAAACCAGTTTTATTGTACCTTTTCTATTCTGTGTTAAACATCTGTTAATAATCTGTATTAATTTCTTTTTGCTCATAAAATCTGGATCAGTGGTATCAAAGAGGTCTACTCCTTTTCGTTCTTAATGCATGTCCCTAACGAAGTCAAGGTACAAATAATATGGTCTCGAGCTTGTTACTCTTGAGGAAACAAGCTCTCACACACCCAAGTGACCTCTCATGGTGGAATAAAATAAAGACGATGGGATAGGAGATCCTTTCAAAATGTTGCTTGAGTAACCCCCTCACACAACAGAGGAATGAGATGATGGATAGTTTTGTGCAAATCCTTCGGCAGCTATAGACATGCGAGACATCTTCCTCAAGTGGAGGAGCCGCCCCCTTCAAGGTACAAATAAAATTTGATATTACTATATTTGAAGGTTAGATAGACAAAGATATTGTATACAAATGGTTGAATCTACTAGAAGGGCATTGTTCTATCCATAAATTTTTGAATAGACAAAATATAACTTTTGCACTCCTCAAAGTCGTTCCCCATGTCAAAGATTGGTGGGAAACTTTCTGTGAGAAAAGGAAGAAGGAAGTAGAGGAACCCTCATTATTTATAGTCGTGGCCACTTGGGAATCCTTCAGGGATGCTATTAAGGAATAATACTACCCTGTTGGAAGTTATGATGACTTGTATACAAAATGGACCACACTACGACAAGAAAGAGACCAAGCAGTGCTAGAGTTCACCAATATCTTCCATACCTTGCACACCAAGATGTGTATCAAAGATTCAGAGCGACATATGGTGCTCAAGTATCACGGTTCTCTGCATAGATACATCTATCAAGAAATGGAATTTCTGGACATCTTGTCCTTGAGCGTGACCTATCGATATGTCGTCAAAATTGAGTATAAGATCAAACAAAAAACATGACAATTTGGGCTTGGGAACACCTCACAACGAAAGCCAAGAAATGGCATCCCCAACCCACAGAACAAAGGACAGATAAAATATGGACAGTATCAATACAATCAGTCCAAGCCGCTAGCAAATAAGAACATCAGAAAGACAAAGAAATATATCAGGAAGTGGTGCGACTTCCATAAGATCCCTTCGCATAACCCTATTGATTGTTGCTCAAAGTAGTCGTTTTTGGCCGAAGTGAAAGCCTCTAAATGATATCTGGGTTTTGACTCTGAGTCGAAACCAGAAAGGGGAAAAAAAATCATTGACACGAAACCCACTACCACCGTTTCTACCACCAACCTCCAGCTTGGTGAACCAGATGAGCCAAAAGAAGGTGAGCACCTTTTCCATTCACAGAAGTGGGTAAAAGGCACCCTGCTACACTTCATAATTGATAGAGGTAGCTAGATGAATCTCATCTCAACATAGGTCATCAAGAAACTAGCCTTGCCAATAACATCGCACCCACAACCCTACACCATTGGATGGCTACGTCAAGGAAGCAATCTTCACGTCAACCAATAGTGTCAATTGTCGTACGACATCAAGACCTTCAAAGATGATGTATTGTTTGATGTTTCTCCTCTCGAAGTATGTAATGTTCTTTCGGGCCAACCTTATTTACAGAAACATCATGATGTATATGAGTCTAGGCCTCATGGTGTTATTATTACTTTGAACAGGAAATTGTACAGGATACCCGAGTCAGCCCCACCTAGTGTTATTTCCTCGATCTCTACCAAGCAATGCAATAAGGTCATCTCTCATACTGGGAAATTTTTCTTCTTCGTCATTCTCTCTCAAAGTGAGTGAAAGATCGCAACCACATCCAGGGCCTCACGACTGATCTCTCCACAAAATAGAAGAAAGTGGATAAGGTCATGGAAGAATACTCAGATGTCTTATCCTCTGGTACTGGGGTACCTCTGCACAGCCAGGTCAAGCATCCCATCGATATGACCCCCAACACACCGCTACCCATTGGACCAGTCTATCTCCGATCTCTGTTATAAAATGAAGAGATCAAGAGGCAGATCCAAGAACTTCTTCACAAGGGGGCACATCCATCCAATATCATCGCCTTGTGGATAGTGGGAGCCCAATAGTGTTGTTGCATAAGAAATATAGAACCTAGCGACTCTAAATAAAATCACAGTCATGAACCAGTACCTAATTCCCTGAATTGACAACCTCCTTGTTCAGCTCATGGGAGCCAAATACTTCATTAAGATTGATCTGAAGTCTGGCTACCACCAGGTCCCAATAGAATAGACAGATGTATGGAAGACCTACTTCAAGTCAAAATATGGTCTTTTTGAATGGTTGGTCATGGCCTTTGGTTTGAAAAATGCTCCAACAAATTTTATGAGGATGATGGATGATATCATACGACCTTTCACCAATACATTTGTAGTGGTGTATTTGGATGACATACTCATATACAATAAAACGTGGGAGGAACACTTGCAGCGTATGCAATAGGTTCTGCACACCCTGTGACAAAACAAGCTACATGCAAACTTGGAAAAATGATCCTTTGGCATGGACAGGGTCCATTACTTAGGCTACATCATTGATCATCATGGTTTTCATATGGATCCAGCCACGATCTAGGTCATCCGTGACTGGCCAACCCCAACCACACTCACTGAGCTTCAAAAATTTCTATTGCAGGTTTGTGTTGGGATTCTCTCATATCGCATGGGCCCTCAACCAAGTAAATAGGGGTGGTGATAAGGAAATAATTTTGTGGGCCTTGTCCCAAAAACAAGACTTCAGTTATTTGAAGCAACGCTTTTTCTCATCCCCATTACTTTCATTACTGGACCTGCCCTTTGAGATTGAGACAAATACTTCAGACTATTTTGTGGGTGTCATTCTCACTCAACACGACCACCCTATGTCATATCATAGCGAGACACTATCTGATGTTGTCTGTAAGTACCCTACTTACGACAAAGACATGTACTCCATTGTGAAAGATTTCCACCATTGGATACATTACATTCTTTGGAAGGAGACAATCATCCACACTGATCATAATCCACTACAGTTCATGCATACCCATTGAAAATTGTAGAATGACCGCCATCAAAAGTGGTCCACATACTTACAACAGCTCCACCTCAACATCAAGTATAAAACAAGAAGTACCAAATGAGTCATTGATTTCCTCAACCAACCTCCAGTCATGACACTCACCACAGTGATAGACTCTTGCGGCCATGAGACCTCTGGATGGTCTTAGAGGAATCTCATCCCTTATGTTGGGTTTTCCCACCCTCTAACAGACATCACATTTCTGGAAATATTCCTTGGGATATCTATGGACTGTTGGCCACCATAATCCTACGTGCAATATCTTCTACGTGGTAGATTTTCCCGCATAGTTTCCTCCAACTATACCTTCATGAGTTTCTGCCAAAATTCTAGGCCTTTCATGTTCTAGTACACACCTTCTCAAAATGTTATTTGTGCCTATATTTTATAAGTGTCCTGTAATAACTTGATAGTATCCAGCTCTGACTACCGGATTTTGTTTCTGCAAAGTACTAAACTCTTGTGGCACAATCTATGTACTTAAGTATTCAATAATATCGGCAAAGTATTCATCAACTACTTGTACTGAAAATAGTTGTGCATCAGGGAAGTTGTCTTCCAAGTTAGTATGTTCTTCTCCATTAGTTACCCTTGAAAGGTGTCCAGGTCCTACATTCAGCTTCCTTGGTTTGACTATCACTTCAAAATCAAATTCTTAAAATAACAATAGCCATCTACAAATCCTTGCCCCCAACATTGGCTTATTGACTAGATATTTGAGGGTAGAATGATCTGTGAACATATGAAAGTGGTTTCCTAGTAAATAGTACCTGAATTTCTGAAGTGCATATACCATGACTAGGCCTTCTCTTTATGTGGTGTTATAATTATGCTCTGATTCTGAAAATTTTCTACCTGCAAAGGCTTTAGGATGGTCTAAATCCCCTATTCCTAGCTACACTAGAATTTCTCCAAGTGCTACGGTTGATGCATCTACATGCACATGAAATGTATTTTCCCAATATGGGAATACTAGGATAGGCGTTCTCATCATTTTTTCTTTTAAGGTGTCCAATCCTTATTGACAGTCCTCATTCCACTGAAATATTATATCCTTCTTTAACATTTTTTCCATTGGCGTAGTAATCTACGCATACCATTTTATAAATTTCCTCTAATAGCATGTATGCCCCAATGTTTCTCTCAACAGGTGCACTGATTTTGGTGGTGGTAAATTTACAATGAATGAAATCTTAGCAGGATCTACTAGTAAGCCTTTTTTATACACTATATGTCCCAACAATATTCCAAAAAGTGTCCCAAAAATGCATTTCTTGATGTTCAATGATATCTAACACTTCCTGCATATTTCCAACATTAGTCTTAACAGTTCTACATGATCCTTTAGCATACTATATACCGTATAGTCATATTATTACACTTCTAGAAACTGGTGTATGAATTCCTTGAAAGTAGCTATGACTACTCTTGAAAATATGGCTAGTGCATTCTTCAACCCAAATGGCATGAATGTATATTGGTAGGATCCCCATTCTATAGAAAAATTAGTCTTATACCTATCCTCTTGAGCTATTTTGATATATTGATAACCTAAGAATCCATCTATAAATGAATATTCTTTTTGACCTCCCACATTCTCTACGACCTCATCTATGAAACGGGTAGAAAAAGGGTCATGTAAGAAATAATCATTAAGTTTCCTCATATCTACACAAATCTGTATCCCCCCTTCTTTCTTTTCTTGGACTGCCATGGGGATTATCCATTTGGATTCCTCTACTCATTCTATGATACCAACTTCCAACATTTTGTCAATTTATTCTTTCACTTTCTGTTTATATACTGGATTCAGTCTGTAAGGTCTCTTCCTGACAGTTCTTGCCTCATCTTTGAGAGGTATTTTCATCTCTCCTAGATCTCTTGCTATTCCTTTGATCTCTCTAAAGGTCATTGGGAACAAGTGATTGTATTCATTGACCCAGATTTTATGAGCAAAATGAACTGAATACAGATTATTAGTGTTAGCGACATTTCTTGCACAGGGATGTTTTCCTCTCCAATTTGAGGCCTCTGATGTAAACCCATGGAAGTGGGATTTTGAAAGCCGGTCAGGTGAGTTTTATTCAAAGGCCATGGCCATAAACGTCAAGTGATACTGATCATGGACACAAGAAATAGCGAAAGAGATCTCGACCGTCCGTCTGAGAAAGGACGCGTGGCAGGAGATCGACGTCATCGAGAAAGTCCCGACAGGGAAGCGCCCATCGAGGAACTTGAAGCCATCGGGATATCGGGGATCTTGGGGACAAGTGATTCATGCACTTCAAAAATGCGAACCGTGAAACCCCAATGGAGAGTATAGTCAAGGGCATATGGTAGTGGTCACTTGGACCAGGTCCTAGTCAAAGGGCTAGCACAGAAGGAGCCATCGGGGATCGGAAAATCCTGACTCCCATGGACACAAACATCATGTCATCGTGAACGCCGAAACTCCGATGGAGGGTTTGACTATGGTCACACAGAGGCAGTGGTCATATGGTTCATGTTCTAACTGGTGGGGGCTAGCTCATAGAGGTGGAGCTCATAGAAAATCGGGGATTGGAGAGACGAGGAGTTCTCGACAGTGAGAACCGCAAAACCCCAAACCCCGATAAAGAGTCGGGGATAACCATGGTTAGGTGTCGAAGCCGTCAGGGTGAAGGGAAGGACCCTTGGATCGTGTTATTCAGTCAACATATCGGGTATCGGATTTCAGGGAACTGGCACCCCTTATTTCTTGCACTTTGAAACTCCGACCCTTGAATTTCCGATAGCACCCAGAATTGGGCCCACGGATTTGGCGCCTAGTCATCGAGAAAGAGGCCTGGGGAAGGGGCGTTTATGTTTGTCATTCTGCCTCTCAGACCCTGATGACACGTATCCTCTATTTCATCATCTTGCACTCCTATCCACCTCCGCCTCAGCTTATTGCCCTCCATCTTGTTCAGTCAACGAATATCCTCTGTTGTCCCCACGTTATCTTTTTGTGCCACATCGTATCTACACCTTTAGCTCCTAAGAGCCCACGCATACCCAGTTTCTTTCCTGTCATGCCCATCACCTCAGCCTTGTCAGCTCCATCCACATTGTCCAGCCGAGTCCACCTGCAGAAATCCAGCAAAGCAGCAGAGAGCCAAAAGTAGGCTACCTCATCTCTCAGATGAATATTTGACCAGAGCCTCTCAGATCCTAATGAATCAGTTAATGAAAATGAGGAAGGTGGGTGATACATCATCTCCTTCCTTAAATATAAGGTTAGAAAGGAGCGTGCATAGAGATAGGCTGTCAGTTCCTCCTAACAAAGATCACGTCTGACAGACGACTGCATGGGCATTCTGCCCAACGTCTGCATGCGTAGCCTAACAAAGAATCTCCTCAATGTCAAGCATTGAACTCACGATGTGATCTCACTTTCAATACTGAAGTCAGTTCCAAGTATATGTAGGCATTTTTGCCATTTTTGTAAGGATCGATGGTTGAGCTGAGCTCCCAGTTGTAAAACTTTAATGATGCACTTTTCTCTGGTTATGTATATACTTCTGAGACTTCTTGCCTTATGAATGCCAGTTTCTTTTACATCTTTGTTATACTGTGTTAGAGCAGCTCAGAATTGGAGGATCCAGTCGAGTTGTAGCTGTTATAGGATGATGTTGTAATGGATCACTGTAATGGTTACAGAGTCGCTAATCAGTTCCTGTGTTTTCCTTAACGCTGAATGACTTGGAATTGGAGGATCCAATCAAGTCCCCTTTCAGTTTCTTGAAGCTCTGAACCAGGAGGATCCTGCATTCAGATTTTTTTCCCCTACAAACCGTTGTAAGCTTGTTGCCCAGAGCTGTTTGTTCACCTGTCCTACCAAGTCTTCCACCTGCTCACCTTTTAATCAACCCGCTCGCTGAAGTTAGGATTCAATACCTCCTTTGTTATTTACATACCAGATACAGTCCCTGAGTTAGAGTAATGTCTCCTCGAGTCTTTATATCCATTTGATCATCCCTTTATAAAAAAATCATGACATTAAACTGATGGGTGTCAAGCTCTACTCCTGCAAGTAATCCAGGAGTGACTTCTGATGCTAACATTTCTGGCACCGTTGTCGGGGATGAAATTGAAGATTTTCCCTAGGTAGAACGACATTGAGCCTCTGAATCCGAAGGTGCATCGGATTATTGGAGCCTTTCAAGATTGCTAATTTTCACCTGGCGACTCCATTGTGATGACTCCGTTGGGGAGAACCTTCTCTATTAATTGTGGCTTTCATAGGTAGACATACACGGTCTCATCCACAACTGCCTCTAGTTACGCCTGAAACAGATCCATAGGCGGTGCTCAGAAAGGGAAAGGCCTCTGAAGAGGAAGTGTCCATCACTGAATCAGGTAATCCACCATATCCTTCTGTAGGAGCTTCTTTTTCTCCTTTTTAGTTATTTGACAAGCCTGTTTCTGTAGTTTCCCGTTTCCTAAATTTTGGGAGTGTTCCTGCTGAGTTTTCCCCTCCTGGTCTGGGATTGGAGGGAGAAATCCTTGTCACTCCCCTCTCCTCTGAAGCTGTTCCTTGGCATAGACCCAGAACCATAGAATATTTTCCCACTCCTACACAAAGAGGAGCGTCTGCTGACCTAAACTCGTTAGCCTTCTCCTTAGATCCTCTCTTGTTCCCCACTCCAATTCGAAGCTCATTCTCAGCAGTCCCTTCGTGAAATCCTTCTCCTCCAAGATCTCCTCCACCTAATATTCCTATGGCTGGTGCTAATCCCCCCCTGACCAGAATGGAGGCCATTATAGCCGCTAGGTATGCTCCCCTTGTGCTACCGCAGCCTCTCAACGCCCTCCCAGCAGATGATTACCTCAAACAGCTGCCCAGGTTTACAGGTGAGGGGGACATAACTACAGAAGATCACCTAGAAGCCTTTTACAGTTTCACAGATGAGAATAACATCATGAATGCAGATGTATGGATGAGAATTTTCATCCATAGTCTCCAAGGAGAGGCTAGAAAATGGTTTAAGGCCCTGCCTCCTGGATCTATTGATGGGATCGAAGCTTTAGATAGTGCCTTTTTAAGACAGTGGGGAGATAAGAAAGACTTCATGTATTACATGACAAAGTTTGGGTCTTTAAAGAGAAAGGAAGGAGAGTCCATCTCCAATTTCTCCAAGAGATTTAATAAAATGTACAAAAAAATCCCTGCTGAGATAAAACCGTCTAAAGCCTCTGCAAATATTACTTATGCTAGCGCCTTTGATCCTGATTTCTGCCTCTTATTGAGGGAAAGAAGAGCTACTACTCT
>JASDQU010212303.1:4636-18576 GCA_032191745.1 Picea mariana
TGGGTACATGATGCAGTGAGGACAGTGCATAAATAAGGGGAGGGGATTGTAATATCCCTAAGGTTGAACCTAATTGAAAATGTAAATATAAATGTACATAAGATGGTGAGCTAATTTGATATCATTTTGGTATGCACATTCCATGGTGTAGCGCATGCAAGTACTACACAGTAAAATGAGGAAGTGTGCACATTCTGGGATACCACGCGCAACATCTTAAATGTGCACGATGTAGAGGCCAGGGAGCCTTGTGTATCTGATATGTTTTATAGGCTGGTGAGTGAGTATTACAAGATAGGATGCTTATGTTTTGATTAAGACAAAGAGCCTATAGGTTAAAGGCCAATGCGCCTATTTTTGTACATATCTCATAATTAATATAAAATACATCGCTGCGCGCATACTAACCAAGATAAAAGATATGGGGGAATAAACTCCATTGGTTAGGGAAAGGGAAGGGGCTAAGTTAAGGAAAATTATATTAATATTTATTAAATCATAAATTATGGATAATTATGTTAACCGAAGTTCTAAGTTGGGGCCAAGTGGGCCAAAGTAGCTTCCAACATGACAAGTGTCAAGTTGGAGAAATGCATACATATTGTTGGACTTAGTTCATTTTGGGCATTATGACCATCATCTTTCCCCTGATTTATCCATCATGGAGATATACAATCGATCATCGATGAATATTGGTAGCCATTGAACTATCTTTTGTATCTTCATGACTTTACCTGAACCCATATCCAGAGCCTTGTGTTGGGTAACTATTAGCTTGGGAGTGGGATTGAAGAAGCGGGTTGTCAGGCCCATGGGATATTGAAGAGGTGGGTTGTTAGGCCAGTGAGCAATTCTCTGGGTGAGAGAATTTCTAGGGATTGATTTTTGAAGGTACTGAACTACAACTGCAAGGCTCTAAGACTTCCCATCCATCCTCTTGTTGAAGCTCTGGAAGGGAAGTGGGGCAGTCGAGGGACTGTTGAGAAGAGAAGGGACACACTTCCTTGGGTGGGACAGGAATGTGGGCAATGAGGGACTGTAGGAGAGAAGGGACACACTTCCTAAGATGGAGTCTTTCCTGTTGTTCATGAGCCTTTAGCCTGGTTAGGAACCCCTTTACCCGGGTGGAATTTAGTCCCATCTCGGGGGTGACTCACTGTTGAGAGTGATGAACAATGTGGTCTAAGGCTGGGAGGTTCGTGGAAGGTCTGCACGTAGTTGGTGATATTCTCACAAAGATAAGTGTCAATTGTGTGATTAATATACATGCTGCAATGTTATTCACATGTTATTTTTATGAGTTTATCCTATGCGTGATTATAGTTGTCTGTATGCTTATGGGTTTTTTTTTGGTTTGTTAATGTGGCCGAACCTGTTGGCATTGGGATTAACCTGTGGCTTGAGAAACTGCGACTCAGGGGCATCTAAGCCATCAAAATCACCCGGGGATCACACATGGCCTGAGCCACACCAACCCTTAACATGGTTGGATTTTTTGTCCCTGCAGGTTTTGAACTAACGACTTTTCAACATGGAGTGGCTTAACAACACACTTCGTCACTGACTGTCCTACAGCTCAGGGACTTTATTCTTATGGGTATTGCATGTATATGTTTACTGCTTTTCAGTGTGAATCCATGCATTTACATAACGTATTTTTCTATTCATGTTTTATATATATTAAGCTTCCGCAAGAATTCTGTGTGTGAATATGTTTTAATTGCATGTAGTTAAAAAATTATATCAGACATAACTTAGTTAGGATGATAATTATGTTACAGTATGTTCCACACAAAGAACGGATGTGTTCTCCAGCATAGCGTGGCCCAACATGAATGGTCGGGGACATTACAATTGGTATTTGAGCACGAAAGAGTGTTATGGAGTAGCATGCACTGGCCTATATCAGGTTGGGAATGTTACAAAGATGATTTCAGAGCTAAGTAAAGTGTCTGATGAGTGGCTCTCCCCCACCCTGTGTGATGCCGAGGATGTCACAAAACACACCACAAATCAAATCGAATTCATTACAAGCAATCGAAATACACAAATTAGTTTATGTTACAATAAATATCCAACAATAAAATAATCTGACCAATGAGTGTGAATGATTTAGGATATCCTTAAGAAAAATGTACTCCTCCCTTTATCCCACTTGCTAATCATTGAGCCTTCACCGATACCTCCTAGCCAACACTAGGGGTACTCTTCTCCCCCCTTATCCCCTGAGCTGCAAAGGGGCCAAGCACACATAAACTAGAAATACTCTAACTACATGCTTGCCGCGCAAGGTAGAGCCACCACTATATATCAACCTTGGTATCTCAACACTCACAAGAAAAACTAGTCAAATGATTTTGGAAACATAACTTTATCAATAACCAATGTCATTCCTTTCCCATCTAGACCATTTGTTTTATAGGAATTTCCTCACTGACACATATCCACATGCACAATTGATTATCTTTTTAATTAAATAAATTAGGATTATTCATCCTCTCCCCACAAGTAATTACATATTTTATTTGAATTAAAATTCCATTTCCTTCACATTTCCCAAATGTCTTCCTTAAATCACTCCTAGTTGTCTCTTTATTCCCTAGATTCTCATTTAATGATTGATTCCTTACTAAATTTGAGTTATAGTTAAAATAGGAGTCTTCTTCTAGTTAGACTAGTGGTAGCTAAACTCTAGATACCATTCTATGTGTACACCTATTCTCTCATGTTTTATTCCTTTCTTATTTTAAAATTGTGTTTTGGTATTTTCTTGCACACATGTGCATTATATCAAATCTTTAGATTTATCTCACTTTTTCTTTAGATTGATTTATCTCTAATATTTTATTTTATTTAAAATTTTATTTTAGTCCCATAACTAAACTTAGACATAGGATTTGTCTTAGAATAGGCTTAGACTTTTATGGGGATTTATAATTAATAAAATTACTCATTAATTAATTATTTTAAATCCGATAATGTCAAATAAATTTATTGTTTTCTAGTCCACCTAGATTCATTGACTCAAGTTTCTTTTTAAATTACGTGACGTGTCCTTCAATATGCACTCCCGTGCTCCAAGGGTGCCACTTGCCTTTTGACTGGTTTTGGTATTTCATCGAACCCTTGGAGTCAACACTCCACTTGGTTGACCTTGTGAGAGACTAAGGGCTTCTATGGAATAAGGAATCTGCCCCATTGCGCTCCCCTTAGAAATATTCGTGAGTGACTAACTCAGTCTTCCCTCACGACATCATGGATCTCTCGAACTAGGTAATCGTTAGCCTACAATTCGATCCACGAGGGGAGTGCTAGTAGGATGTGACAAGGACTCTGCCACACCTCTCCCTCAATGTATGGTTTTTTGTGCATGACCCATTTACTCCTTATGTGATTCATATTTGCAAGAATTTGTCAGCCTCGACGAAACACTATCAACGATCCATATACAAAATCTTACTATAATCAAACATATGTCACATATTCATAAATAAAATAAGCAAACCAATACATTCCACTACCCCAGTCAACCCAGAGTCCGAGGAGGTCCATTGATGGCATCAACATCTATAATCTATCACAAGTTTTGCACACTCAGTTAAACTCGTCAATAGCATCTTTCAATACATATATCAAGTAACAATAAATCACAACCCATCAACATCATCATGTAAAATCCATAGTCGAACAAATAACATTGTACTATAACCGGATCACTTGTACGCATCTGTCCTCAAAGTATAAGTTAATAACATGTGCTCAATAGAGTGGGATGTTACATCCTAATTCAAGTTTGCATATGTGACAAACATTTCCTTAAATTCCTTTACACACATTTGTACCAGGGTATGATTCTTGACATACATGACACATTTGCACAATTGATAACTTCTCTATTTATGCACAAATTTGTTTATGAAAAGGTTTCAATCATTGAAGTAATCTACTTATATTGTTTGACTCTTACAGATTGAAAGAAAGTCTTCGAAGATGTATGTTTTGATTTAATGATGAAGGATTGTGAAATGAGGCACACAATATTTTTTTGTTATTATCTTCAAAATGGATTTCCATATTTTGGTTGCATTGAACCTCATTTTCTGAAAATATGGGTTCTTGCAGTTCATTATGAATGTTCATATCAACATCACCATTGAATTGGTTTAGACAGATTGTCCATATTGTTTGATTTTTAGATATTGAAACATTTTAAACATTGTTTTGTAGCAAAATGTTGGGAAAACAACTATTTCGAATTCTTGATGCTAGATGCACCCCTGTATTAGTATCTCGTATGCAAAATATGATTGTCTTAGAAATAAATTATGCCTCATAGGAAAAACATAAAATATAAAAAAACAATCAATTGAATTTATCTGTCAAAAAACATTATCATAACCTTCGTAGGTCCAGGCGAAACAATTTTCTGCTCATCGTAATTTCCTCTATAGTTAGTGATATTTTTTTGAACTCTATATGTTTTGTCAACTGCTACTACAATATTTCGTTCAATGAGCATTTGGTTTGTAGAAGATATGGAAAATTGGTCTTGAACATTCATATAAGATAGGTTACAATAGACAAACAAATATTTTTATGAAATTCTATTTTTATAAGAGGTTGTTAATTGAGGAATATACTGTTGAATATTTGTTCTATACCTATGACCTTCTGTACATATATTATCGATATTTTCAATTTCATTTTGACCTTGATCATTTATTATCTTTATATTGTTTGGTATGTTCATTATTCGACTCATAGAAGTGTTATGATTAAACATCGTTGAAATATTGTGTATGGATTCTTCTCCATTACCATATTTCACTATAGAATATTTTTCGGTTGTATCTTGATTGTTAAATGCAGGAATTTGATCCAAAACATATGATTTTCACATATGATTTTCTCATGATATCAGTCAATATTTCAATCAATATTTGTAATTTGATGTGTTCTTAATCTTGATTTAATCAATAACCTCTTGGGATAATTGAAGTGTTTTCCTCTTCCTTTTATTGATGTATTTATTTTTATGTTTATAATGTAAACGACGTTTCACATTCATAATGTATATTCTACGATATTCATTTATTGTTTTAGATGATGATTCATATGGATTTTTCTTCGGAGTATTTCCATATGTAGTATCATATGTCATATCCACAAAAATATGCATATGGATAATTTAAAACGTTGTCAAATAACATTGTAAAGCATAAAAACAATACAATTTTCCAATTACATAATTACCTATTTGATCATTTTTTATGGGAATATAAGAAAATTTATTATAGTTAATCATCAAAGTATGTAGTAACATACAAGTATATGATTTGTTTTCATAACGACATCATTAAAAAAAAAATATTTCAAACATATTTACAATTATCTAATAGAACATAATAACAATTAATGTTTTTATCTAATAGAACATAATAACAATTAATTAAAAACATTAAAAGCATTTTTTTCATTACAAGATATGGGTATGATATTTGATAACGATAATATGAATTAAATCTCAGGGATATTAAAAAAATAAAAAAAAATGAACAGACACTTCAATTATATTTTGTTTTACTAAAACCAATTGGTACATCATCAATTGATTCTATATTAAGAAAAACTATGAATATAATAGTGTTGTGAATTTCCTCGAAAATATCTTGAACAATTGGATTGTATAGTATTGAATAAATTCTTTTTATTACTTGATTTTAAACTGCATTACTAGATATTGAATTTCTCAAATCATAGAAGATGAATTCCAAATTTTTTTATTACAAATGATTATGATGCTACTAACTGAAGAAACTGCAAAATATCGAGGGTATTTTTTATTAATATTCTATGTTAAGTTGGATATCATATTCAATTTGAAACCATTTCCATTTTCAAATTAATTTGTCGATGTATTGGGAGGCAATGGTGGAACATGTTCATTTTTTATATATTGTATTAGCCACAATGTATTGAAACCATCATTCATTAAAAACATAAGTTGATTGTCATGGAATGCACATCATATTGACCTTGTAATATGTGATTTTCGAATAAAATGTAGGATTCATTTATTCTTTTTAATATTTATCCAATACAATCGGTATGAATAAATAGGAGAGTCTCGACACATGATATGAACATGTATCCAATACATGATCTCATTATGAAAAACTAGATTTTTTTTGAGGAAGTGTTTCACCATCAAGAACATATGTTTGTCTCCATTATATGTGAAGATTGCTATAGATAAAATAATTTGGCATTACTATTAAATTGACTTTTTTGAAAATAATCCATTCGTATCTTTGTATCTTTGTTGTTGGATATCTTTGAAAGTGTCATAATTAAAAAAAATTATGTATTCTATTAATCTATATTGTTTCTATGTCGTTATAAAATGTTTATTTAGTAATATTTCATTCCATTCTTTGCAAACACTTTTGAAGCGAATAATAGAAAATAAAGGAAGCCATAGAAATATGATTTCTAATATCTTTATTGGTATCTAGATTCATATGTGAAGTTGCATCTTATCAGTGCAATTGTTAATTTCATCGACTTTCTTTATTCTAAGAAATACAAATATTATCAATAAAATCAATCAATATATTAAGTTATTATGAAAATTATTGTGATTATTTCTATACATTTTAATTTATTTGTAAGACATGTTACTGTGATATAAATTGTATAAAACATCATTGCATCGCCATTAATATATATGTAAAAAATAAATATATGAATTAAAATAAAAGATATTGATGAATATATTGTCCCAAAATGAATAGACATCAATGCCAACAAAAGGTATACAAAAATAGATACATTTGTTTAAATTAGTGTTATAGTTATTTTTCAGACACTGCTATAATTCACAATTTTTTTTATCGTGACATGTTCATTAAAAGCATAAGATCATGGATTGAATCCATGTTTGGTTCAAGAGGGAAAAAAATGTTATTCATAATAATGTTGGTACATTGATTATCTCTTGGTGTGGGAAAACAATTATCTAGAGACATAGATAAATCATCTATTTATATACCAGTCATTCTTCTTTTATTCATATGTAATATACATATAGAATTTGAGCATACTTGCACATTATTGCAATACTTCCGAGAGCTCGAAATGAAAGCTATTCAAGGCATTTCATGTTTATTTTCACTATCATTTCTTGTAATAAAATCCATCTTAATATTATTCCATCCTCAAAATATCCTTCAAATATCCTTCTTCTTGACGCCTTTGACATTGTCCATGTTTGGAATTTTCTATTTCATGAATGCACCAAAATAAATGTAGATCCATCATTAACAATACATATCGATTGTTTTGAATGTATTGTTAGAAACATAGATCACTTACTACATCATGTATGGATGAATTGAATACCCCATCTATTATTTTTTATATATCTAAGGAATACATTATATATGCACATAAAGTATCTTCTTTAGATACTATTTGCATATTTACCCAATATAGTTTACCTTAAAAAAAAAAATTGCATCTTTTATATGTATCGGTTCACCATAGGAGAAATAACTCATCTCCAATATCCATACATACTGGTCCAGATAAAATATTCATAGCCATCTTGATTATGAAATTATTTTACAACTATCCATTCGTACTTCTGTTCACCAATATTGGCAATGAGGGAAAAGAATCCAAAATGTCCAGTTTCAATGTGACCTATATGTGTAAAAAACTTTGTGAGTAGATTTACTATATAGTAATATATATACTCGGGCATTGGATTAGGTACATATAGAAAAACAATGAGTTTTTTTGGAAAAGTCACAATCAAACGACATGTGTGTCCTATATGATTAATGATACAATCTTCTTCTAGATCCAATAGTTTAAATACAAATCCACTTTCTTCTATGTGGTTAAATCACCAAGCTTTCATAAATGATTGTCCGCCTCTGATTTGATTACAATGTGCAGAAATTGAACGAAACAGAGTTAAAGTTGATAAAGGAAGCCATAAAAATATAATTTCCAATGTCTCCATATGCAAAAACCTCCATACTTCACAATCCATAATCAATGAACTAGAAATTTCATAAGACAATATAATTATTATAATTATTAGTAAAAATACATGATAGAATTGAAAATGAAATTTAAAATAAAAAATATACTTTTATGTATAATTTAAGTACTAGAAAAAAATATTTTAGAATTGTATTCTTTTCATATTTAAAACTATTTAACAAGATATATTATAAATGCTTTGTTTTGGGAAGTAAAAATTTTTCAAGTACTATATTTATAATTTGTAATCAAAACTACACTATTTAGACGAGTAAAAAGTATTCAAAGTAGACTTTTTCGATATATAAAAAGGTAATCTAAAATAATTACAAGTTCTTTTATTGAGAAGAATTAAGAGTGGGTCCAACTCTCCTAATTTTTTCTTATCATAACATCATGAATTTTTTTCGCTCTATTTTTAATATCTTTAACACTTTTATTACTATGGATATGAATTTAATTTTTCACCAATCTAGATTTTGGTTCATATTTAATGGCATATTCTAACTGTTAGAATTTTATAAGTTAGAGTAATTTTCTTTAACATTCATTAACAATTTCATGTAATAGGATCACTGAAATATAAACAATCACAGAACACAAGATATATCCTTGGAAACCCTCGTGAGGGAGAAAAATCGACAACCAATTATTTAGTATAGATTTCTTCAACGAGTACAATGTCATGTTATAGCTCTCCATAAATAGAACAAGACCAAGATACCAAAGACCAATAAACCAAGAAACAAAATACCAAGAACCAAGACCTCATGTGCTAGACCTCCTTTTCTATGCTCCAAATACACAAGAGAAGGAGAGTTGTGTGTCTGTACAAATGAGAGGAAATTGACCTCTATTTATACACATACATTGTCTCGGAAAGACACAAACCTAAGTGGGGCCATTTTTAATTTTACAATAATGATAACAAAAAAAAATAATTTCTTTTGAGCCAATTTATACAATAAGACTACAACAAACTTCTCGAGGGTTGACCAATACAAATACAAAATAATATCTTCCATAGTTACATCAAAATATCAATACCCCCTCTTAACTAGGAAGGTATTCTTTGTTTCCATACGAGCTCATGACCATTGGTTGTTGAAAATATGAATTTATATATCATTGGATATCCATAGTACACCATGACTTCACAACCAATGTAGCCAAGGTATGTGGGTAGCTCTCAAATAATTTTAACATGTTTCCATGAAATCCACTACCCCACAATGCATGTATACCTCACCATGTGTACCCATGTGACTTCATATTCATTGCATCCAAGGCCTGTGGGTAGCTTTCAAATAGCTACAACATGTCCCCATGACATCCATTACCTCGCAATTCATATGTACCTCATCATTCCCTTTGAAGAAGGACCACGCTAAGCTTGTCCCTGAAGTGATCAAACTTCATTCTCGACAGTGGCTTGGTCAAAACATCTTCAATCTTCTCCTCTATAGTCATGTACTGGAGCCTCATTACTCCCCTCTGCACTATATCCATGATATAGTGATATTTGATCTTGATATTCTTCGACCTGTCATGTAACATCAGATTCTATGAAAACTTCATGCAACTTTGGTTGTCACACCAAATGCAAGTTTCCTCCAATTTGAGAGCAAATAACCCAGACATGATATTATGAAGCGACACTGCTTCTCTACATGTTGCACATGTTTCCACATATTCAACCTTAGCCATATTGATTGCTCCACATGAATTCTTCTTGTTGCTCCACGAAACCATACCGTATCCTAGACTGAAGCAATATGACAAAGTACTCTTCCAATAAGGAATACTTTCGGCCCAATATGAATTTGAATATACATATAACCTGAACTCATGGTCTATCACATACCTAAGACCATAATCCAATGTACCCTTAAGGTACCTCATCACATGTTTTTCTAAGACCAAATGAATCTACTTGGGATGCTCTATATACTGACTCAGGGTGTTCACAAAAAAACATATATCATGTTTCATGTTCATCAAGTACATCAATGAACCCACCATATTCTTGTATAAAGTAGTATCCATAGTCTCTTAATTCGTATCCTGTAGAAACTTCATATTTGATACCATAGGTGTATCCATTGCCTTGAAATCCAACATCCCGAACCTCTTCACGATTTCCACTACATTCTTCCCTTGATTTAGAAATATCTCATATTGTCTCTACCATTCCTCGAGATACAAAAACTAATGCATCATCCCAAGATATTTCATATAAAAATCAACAACCAATTTTCTCTTACACTATGAGATGATATTTTCCACACCTGTTAGAAATAGGTCATCCACATATAGCAGAAGTATTACCAGACCATCATTCACAACCTTAATGTAAAGGTTAGGATCTGCAAGGCTCTTTGTAAATCCTAAGCTTGTCAGAAAGTTGTCAATCCTACCATACCATGCTTTGGGTTCCTACTTTAATCCATATAAATCCTTATTTAATATGCACACATGTGTCTCTATGTCATGTACCTCGAACCCTTGTGGTTGCTCCACATATACTTCCTCTTTTATTTCACCATTCAAGAATGTTGTCTTCACATCCATATGACGCAACTTCCATTTCATTACTACGACCAACGAAAGTATCGTCTTGATCGAGCTATATATTTCCACGAGAGAAAATTTATCCTTAGACAATTCCCTCGTTATGAGAGAATACTTGAGCCACCAATCTATCCTTATCATTTTTGATATGGCCATCACCTACATGTTTCGTCTTGTAGATCCATTTTGAACTTACTACTAATTTCACCTTTGGTATTTGGACCACATCCCATACATTATTCTTTACTATGGACTAATATTTCTCCCCCATGGCATCCTTCCGCGCCCTCTTTTCTACAACCTCTTCATAATTGGACATCTATGCATCCATGATATCAAACAAACATGCCACACTGTTGGAATATGGTTTTGGCTTCTTACTTTCCCCAAGATATTTTTCTCGGGCACCATATCTTTCTACATCTCTAATGAGCTCATGTTCCCAAGATGGTATTCTCTTGCGAGAAGACATCTCTACTGGCCTATGAGGTTCTGCCATGTCATTATCCTCATGAACGACTTCCTCTAGTTCAACTTCTTCTGCCTCTGGAACTCTAGTAACTTCATTCTCCTCCTCATGAAGCTATTTTGCACAATCCTGTTTTGATTTGCTGAAAGTTGCACTCTCATTGAATGTGACATCTTGGCTAATATCAACTTTTTGGTGACCGGGAATATATATCCTATATGCCTTCGATGTGACATTGTAATCAGCAAATATACCATTCTTTCTGGATGGATCCAATTTTTTCCTCTTTTCCTCGGGACATGCACAAATATGGGGAAACCAAATATCCTTAGATGGATGAATTCCAACTTCTCTCTTGAAAACATCTCCTCTGGTGTATTGTTTTCAAGTACTTTGTGGGGACTTGTCTTATGCATGTACACTGCATTCTTTGTTTCTTCTACCCACATATGCATAGGTATATTTTGATCATGGATCATAGCCTTCACTGCTTCCATGATTGTCCAATTCTTCTTTTCTGCTACTCCATTCTAATGAGTATTTTAGGGAGTATAAGTATCCCTCTTAATCATAGATTATTTGCAATATTATTTGAATTCCTTTGAAGTGAACTCTCCTCCATTATCTTATCATAAGGGTTTTATCTTCTGCTCTATCAGGTTTTCAATGAGTGCCTTAAATTCCTTGAATTTTCCATGCACTTCATTCTTTGCATTCAACAAATAGATCCAATTTTTACATGAGTAATCATAAATAAATGACACATAATATACATACCCTCTTATTGAAGTTACTGACATTGGTTCACACACATCCGAGTGCACAATGTCCAATACTCTTTTGGCTCTGCTATCACTGCTAGGAAATGAGTGCTTCACGTTCTTGCCTTGTACCCAAACTTTGCACATGTTGTCTAGTTTTTCCTGGATCTTTGGTAGTGCCATCAACATATTGCACGCACTCGACAGGGCCTTTCAATGTAGGTGAGAAAATGATCAAAATCAAGACCAGGGGTCAAATTTTAGCTAAAAAATCAACATTCTCAGAATTTCCTCAAAACAAACAGGTGCATAGCCCTCATCGTCATGAACCCAACGCAACTCATTTCGTCTCAAAGGGACATTGGGAGCGAGAGATATCACGATCTATTCGAATCATCAAACAGGTTAAAAAAGGGATGCTGACTGTGCAATCTGTACAGTCCGTATGGATGCTGACGTGGCATGTCCGTACAATGACATGGTAGAGATGAATGGTAGAGGTACGACCACTGATGTGGCAGGTGACGTGGCATTCATTTATTGGCAGATTTTTAGCGAATCTGTTAGTGACACGTGGCATGGTATTTGGCAAATTATGAGGTGCCACGTGGCACCCTCCTATTGGTTTTTGGTTGATCGTTCAAAATAATATGGAGTCCACGGAAGCCGAACCCTGGACCTCCTGCCTGGGTGGAGCGCCTTTGCATGGTGTGGGTTACCAATAGCCCACGCTATGTGCGTTTTTATAAACATGGTTTTGTTTATATTTGAATTGGAGTGGTTTTGTATTTTGGGCATGGTCAGGGACGGGGCTAACCCCCGACCCCCAGTCATTTATCGTATCCCATATAACCCTTCAGCACACGCATTGCAACCGGAGTTATAGCACTGGTTTTATATGATACCACATGTGACCACAACACACGATGTGCGGGAGTTTGGATGGTTTGAAACAGTTTTAACCACGCACCCGACAAGTGGCATTTAGCCATTCATTTTGTAAACTCAGCCCTTTTTCCTATTTGCGTGCGGTCATATGGTGCCCACATGCCCAACGACGTGTGGTTGGGGGCCAAAAATTCGTTAACGGTTCGACAGTTTGATCTATTTTTCGGTTATGCTCGGTGCTGGGTTTAAGCACGCGTTTTGGAGCGTGTTCTGGGTTCAATGTACAGGAGGTGCATTTTGGCGAACCAGAGACAACAAGCTTGAAGGAAGAGAATGGTAGGAGGCCTATCTTCTTCATTTTTTGGCCGAATGAGGTGCCGTAAAAGCCCAGCTAGGGGTTTTTGGACATTCTGAATCCATTGACACTGTTTTCACAGCCATTTGAAGACTTCGTTTGCAGGTTTTTAACCATTGAAGTTTCAGGAAGTTCTAGGGAGATTGAAGCCCTCATTGTTTGAGGTGTTTTTGCCAAAGGGAATCTCAGTGAAGCTTATGGCCACATGTAGAAGAGGTCATGCCCGGATGATCCATGATCCGTTCTCAGAGTTTTATTAGTCATTTTTGGGGTTTTTATGTATTCTGATCCCAATGGTATAATTAGAATTTCCATTGGAGTTGAGCAACAACTTGTAAAATAATCTTTGACAAATTAATCCCAGAGAGCCAAGTCCATTGATGGAGGCTCAAGGTGATGTAGCCTGGAGAGGGGTGAACTCCTTTATCATCTTGTTATTGTTGTGAGTTTAATGGTTTATTTGCTGCAAGTTATGTTGCTGTGTTTTTATTTAAAGCACATATTTAACCATTTAAAAGAACATTTACTCACACATGAACATTTAAAGGAAGAAGCATGAACTTAACACATCATCTATCTTGCATATTTTAACACATGAAGCAAGGTCCTGTAAGGTTTATTTTTAATGAAGTAGAGGGTGCTTGCATAGCATAACAAGTCAGCCTTCTATTTTCAGATCAAGTGGTATTAGAGCATAAGTTTGTTTTGCTCATGTATTTTCCATTGATAGCTTGAGATTTAGCTATTGTTTTTTGTGCAAGTTTTGTATTGAAGTTTGATATCTTGCAAGGATGGAGGAAGCTTCAAACATTGATAGTTCTCATACATCTTCATTATCTAAGTT
>JASDQU010212304.1:19681-36455 GCA_032191745.1 Picea mariana
AAGGTAAAGAATGTCAAGCTTCAAATCTACAGATTACAGTTTGAACAACTAAAGATGAATGAGGATGAGACAGTTAATAAATTTTTCTTAAGAGTTGAGGAGCTTGTGAATGCCATGAAAGGTCTTGGTGAGAAGATTGAAGATGTATTATTAGTTCAGAAGATCTTAAGATCTCTGCCTGATAAATTCAAACCAAAAGTTTCTGCAATAGAAGAACTAAATGATCTTAAGACTCTGTCTATTGATCAACTCCTAGGAACTATAACTTCTTATGAAATGAGGATTAGTAAAGATAAATCTACCACTAGAGAAGCATCATTTAAAGCAGATAAGAATGGAATTATGAACCTGATGAAATTGAAGAAAAATTTGTGAGAAGACTAAAGAAAGGATTAGGAAAGTACCAAGACAAGTTGTGCTTCAAATGTTTTAACTGTGGAAAGATAGGTCACTTTGCATTGAAGTGTCCACACAAGAAGAAGGACTAGAACTCTGAAGGCGAAGAGAAGTAGAAATCCAAAAGATTTGATAAAAAGAAAAGTTTATGTATAAACAGTGWTAACTCTTCAAAAGACACGGGTAGTGACTCTTCCTGTGAAGATAAGGTAAATGACTTCGTGCTTATGGCCAAAGAGGATTATGATAATAAAAACACAAGAAATGATGTTGATAATGAAGAAGCTATAGTTGACTTGGAAGAGATTGACAGACTCTTTGGAAGAGATTGACAGACTYAGACTTAAGAAGAGAAAGAAAAAACAATTGYTGATATAGTTCGAGAAAGGCAGTAAAAAACCYGATGAAGACTTTGCCTTGCTAAAAGTGGAATTAGAAGAGGCAAAGAAAATAGAGAACATTATGAAACAACAGTTATCAGAGAAGAAGGCAAGATGTGAATCTTTGGAAGAAGAAGTAGTGAAAACTAGAAAAGAGTTGGAGAAGTTTAAAGCCTTGTATCACCAGAATCTGTCAAGTATCAAAGCCTCAAAAGGATTAGCCACCATTCTGAATCAGAAAAGGAATCCAAAGTTGAAAACTGGTTTGGGTTATAAAGAGGAATCAAGTAGTGGTCAACCAAACAACAAAGAACCCATTAAGTTTGTCAAATCTACAACCAATGACAACATCAAACCTGCAGAAACAAAGGAAGATAATCAACCACCAAGGAGGAGTAAAGAAAAAGGTGCTAGAACTGAATCTGTAGAACAAAGAAATAATACACCCTCTGCTCAAGGAAATCATCAGCATGGAAGAAATCGACCTACTCAAAGAAGACAACCATTTTCCAGGTACAAATATTTTTTCTATGGATATTGTTTCCACTGTTCTAACTTTGGCCACAAAGCTGTAAATTGTTTCGTAAGATTTAGACATGAGCAATCAAGACACCCAAGGAATAAATATCTACCACAACAAAGAATGAGACAACCAAGTAACAAACAACCACATATTGCAAATGGTAAAATTAAGTTTAGAGACATGCAACTGAGGAGGTCACGAAATAATGAACAACCAATGAGTAGACAACGTTACACCAAACACTTTGACCTATTGAACAATGAGCTCTAATGCTATAATTGTCATAACTTCGGTCACAACGCTGTACATTTCCATCTGAAGAATTACAAAGAAGATCCAAGGATAAAACCCTTAGGTAGAAATGCCAGTGCATGGAAAAAGAAAGATAGTGAAAAATGTGGTCTAGTACTTTCAGCTCAAAAACAAAAAGAACTTTGGTATATAGACAATTGATGTTCAAAGCACATGACTGGATACAAGGACAAGTCTCTGTGTATAAGTAAAAGCATAAGGATAGATAATAATGTTGATATTGAATCCTCCCCGGTAAGAAAAGAAGAAGACTCGGATATAATAAAAGAATGTTATGTTAGCATTTATCCCATGGAAGAAGTAAAAGAAGAATCATGTCATAAGCTGGAAGCAAAAGTTGTGAATATTAGAAAAAAGGTTGAGGAGTCAAACACCCAAATCAAGTTCTTGAACAATTCCATGATCCTGGATGAGATCTTGGATAGTCAGAGATCACCAAATGACAAATCTAGTCTTGGATACAACAAGGAAGAAATCAGTACTCCTAAGAAGTCTAACACAGGTCCTTCAGGTTCAAAGAATGACAACAATACTACAATATTTAGAAGATCAGATCAAGGAATACATCCAGAAGCTACTCATACACCTCAAAGCAAGTTTAGACGAGATACTCCTTCATGGATGAATCAAAGGAGGTGTGAGAGTGTTTGTAACGGTTCTTGTTTTATCTTATGATGAATATGGTCATAAAAGCCTTGGATTGTAAGCATCATAGAAGAAAAATGAAGTTGTTGTAATAGAAGATCAGAAAACAAAGTTCAAGAAACCAGGACACTCACAGATGTGGATAGCAAATATTGAACAAGTGAACATGAGTGAAGTTAATTGTTGCAAAAAGAATTGCAGTCATGTGACAAGCATAGTATAAACTGTCTCAGACGACTTTAGAGCAATGTACAGTAAAGAAGCATCTTGGATAAAGACAGATACATCTGGTTAGAGATCGATGAAGATCAATGGGCAGGTCCAAGGGTTGTTTGAAAAATATGAGCTACAATTGCGCAGTGTTCTAGTAGGACAACGAAATCCACAACAACAACATTCTAATGTACATGACATCCTGTAGAGATAACAAGAGGAAAGACCTTGTCAAAAAGAGATAATCTTTTACCAAAGGGAGAGAGCAGTCAAAAGAAGAGAGAGAATAGTGACAGGTGGAGTCATTCAGTTATGACAAGAAAAGATTGATGAAGGAGTCACAGTAAGAGAGATGAGCAATATTGAGTATACTATAGAGGACATAGTTGAAGCTGAAGATGAACAAGTCCAAGAATCAGAAGGAGAAGACTCTGAGTTAGATACAAATACTCTGCAGGACTCAAATAAGAGAGTCCATCCTGTCAGGGGGAATTTGTGTTGGTTGAATATCCAATACCTTCGAAAAGTACTGCAATAGCTCAAGGGGAGAATGTTTTCTTTGACATTAATGTCAAAGGGGGAGAAAAGGTGTGGTTTGAATGCTACAGTTAGAGGTCCAAGTAGAACAGTGCAACCCTTCAGGGTTGCCATGAATGCCAAAGGGGGAGATTGTTGGCATGTTTATAGGCAGAGTGTGCTTGTCATTGATGGAAAGAACAACAACGACAATGGTATGTTTACAGACAAGAAAAGAAACAATGAGGAAAGCAACAATGATGGAAAACAGGGAAAGAATAAGTTTAGGAGAAGAAGCGAACAATATGAAAATCAAATCTCAGGAGGAATAGCGTGAGTATGAAGAGATCAAAGCTCAAAAGAGATAGCGATTTGCGCTTTCCAGAAGTGCAGCCGAGGTCTAAGAGAAGGACTTGCAGGAGGAGAAAATGTCGAGACCTTTGAACACTTATAAAACCTTCTAAGTCAGAGAGATCAACAAGCTCGAGAAACTCATGAGAGATAACGTTTTGAGATGTGCAGACGATATCCCATACATCAAGGCTTGTAGAAGGATCAAAGATCATGGCCTTTGACACTTAGAGATTTGAGAAATCCAAAGCTCAGGAGGAGGAGTGACATTGACCATAGGATCGAGCACTGTGAATGATCTGGGTCGTCAGATTAGAGTCCAGACAGGATGAGCGCGCAGAGGAGGAGATTATACCTCAGTGGTCGATCTGGAGCAAGGTTCGAAAAATCAGGAGTAAGAAGAAGGGAGGTGCTCTAACCTCCGACATCGCGAGTTGCGAAATTGCGAAATGCGAAAGAAAGATMGAGCCGACAATCTAAGATCCCTATCAACGAACATGATTCACTTCGGATCTAAAGACGCGAGGAGGTTACACTCCAGAATGTCTGAGATTTGAAAAACCCGAAGCTCGAAAATATGAAATGAATAAGGATATCGGATCTGGGGAACATACGATGACCGTTAGATCAGGGAGATCTACGTCAACAAACYATGTCAGCAAGGACACGTGATAGACCACGTCAGCAAGACTACGTCAACAAGGACACATGGCGCAATCAGACAATGACAAGTGTCAAGTTGATTTGGCATTTCAAGTACGTGCAAATCACAAATTCGAGTGACATGTGGMAGACACTCGGCTTGTTCCATGTCATCAAGTGACATAAGCAAGTGACATCACTTTGGGAGTTTTACTTCGGGAGTTTTCACCACCAACAAATGACAAAAGTTCCAAACTCCCGAAGGATGAAGTCCCGAAGTGAACGAGGACCGTTGATTTAAGGAGGACACGTGGCAGGAATCTGTGGACTCCGGCTAAAAGCATTCTGGGAGAGCGTGAAGGTTGAGAATTGAAATCTCCGAAGTCCGGAGACCTAAAGGAGATCTCGACCGTTGATCCGAGAGGGACATGTGTCCTTGGATCGTGGACTCTAGGTGAAATGCTCCGGGAGAAAGTGGAGTTTGAGAATTGAGAGGCCCGAAGGTCGGACTCACGAAGGAAATCCTGATCGTCGATTGAAGAGGAAAGATGTTCGTAGATCTTCCATTCCGGAAGATATCCAGTCAACAGCAACGGGGTTTGAGATTTAAAACTCCCGGAGCCTGGATCACGAAGTAAATCTCAACCGTTGATGTAGGAAGGTGAGATCTAGTCCATAGACTTGAGAGGACAGAACTGAACCATCCGTTTAGGAGCACTGTCAAGATCGTGAGATCGACGGTCGTGCTCCATTGCAGGGCTAGAACATGCTCGGGTCTTAATTTTTCGTGAGAGGGCCGCAATTGAAACCACGATTTTGGAGAAAGGACGCGTGGAGGCTCGTAGTGAATTGTGGGGTGAAAAGCAGGTTTCCCTCAAACCATCTATGGATGCGCCCACAATTGCGTGGTCACTTGAAGTTCATAGCCCAAGGTCATATCGTGAAAAGGAGCTAGCGTTCACTAAATGGATCTCGGGAAGCACCTTTAGAATAGGCATATGGTCACCGCCAGAAGTCACGTGAAGGAAGGGGCTTAGAAGCCAAAGAAGCCATAATTGACTGGTTATAACTGCCGAGACGGACTGATTGTAACTACAGAAAACGATTGATTGCATCTGCCAGAGAATTCAAAGAATATCAGGGTGCTTGCGAGAGGCGCTGAAGAGTCTCGAGGTAACTGCTAGTGGAATGAAGACTCATCATAGAGACAATTGATAGATTGAAAAGTGTCAAAGTCTGTAACTACAACAGAGAGGATAAAGCTCGACTGTGACAGAGAAGACGAAGAGTTATGACTGCTAGAGAAGCCAAGGAATCTCAAGATAATGCACACAGATGATGAACAGATCCATAATATCTGTTAGGGAAGACGAAAAGTTCGAATGATGATCAGGCAGAGGACTCGACATGAGAAAGGCATGCAAAACAAAGAACCGAGTGTGCTTCTTCGATAATGAATCATGTGGGTAGGAGGAGATGCAATATAGTACCTGAAGTGGATATCAGTGGCACAGAAAAGAGCATGCAGATGCAACACAAAACAATAAAAGGCAGAAGAGAAGTTGAACAACTGGGTTGTTGAATGGAGGAACAAAGAAGAGACGATTGCTTCAGTTGAGAGTTATTCGTGCGGGTAGAAGCATGCTATGCGCAGGAGATGAAGTGCATAGAAGAGACATAGCGCATAGAAGGGAAATGTTGCACAGAGCATAAAACACAGAAGAACAAAAAGTGCAAGGGGATGCAAGCAGGAAGACACTGATGCAAGCAGATCAGAGCAGTGTAGCAGAACAATGATGTGACTGGTAAGCCATCGATAAATCTTGTATCACTGTAATAACTTTATGAGAAGCAAAGATTTATATTTTAGGGTGGTAGGGAGGTGCTAGGGAGGATTTTTGTCCTCAGAGTTTCAAGTGGGTTCTTGAACACAGGGAGTTGTATCTTCCATCTGGTTGCAGCCAGAAAAACCAGGGTGATAGGGTGGTGCAAGGGAGAACCATTGTTCTCTGTTATGCAGGTTGGTGCCTGTGTCTGGAAGTTGGTTCTTCCATCAGTTGGTGCTGGAACACTCAGGAGTTGGTGCTTCCTTCTAGTGGGTGCTAGAGAAACCAGAGAGTTGGTGCTCTCAACAAAGTTGTAGCTTGTACAGGTTGGTGTCTGTGTGTCTGGAAGTTGGTGCTTCCATCCAGTTGGTGCTGGAACACAAAGGGAGTTGGTGCTTCCTTCTAGTGGGTGCTAGAGAAACCAGAGAGTTGGTGCTCTCAGCAAGTTGCTACTTGTAAAACAGAGGTGGTATCCTCAAAGGGAGTTGGTTCTCCTAAGAATGATAATGTACAAAAAATAAAGATTATTTATCATATCAAGAAGAAAAGGTTTTTTCCTTTATGGGTTTCCCCAGGAAATATTTGTCTCTGTATATTTCATGTGTGTGATTGATGTTGGATATTCTATTGCTTACTTCCCTGCATTATTGTGATCGTCATTGAGTGTTCTGTAAAGAGTTTAAAATGGGCATAATTGTTTAAGCATGTAACCACTGATTCACTCCCCCCTCTCAGTTGTCCAATAAAGATCACTCACTCATTGATTAGATTATAATATACATTGATTCTCATTCTTCATTGTGTATCTCTCTTCCTTTTCTTGATAAGATTTGTTTGTGTATGCTTTATCTAGATCTCCTGTGTAGGTTTCCATGAAACACTGACATGGTATCAGAGCTATGCTACTTGGAGCAAGCCAGACAAGCCAAAGAATAAGGAAAATCAGAGTTTCGATGAGCTAAATCTGTGGTCGTACCTTTCAACAGTTATTTCTCCAAAATTATTAATGTTTTGAGGATACGACCCGCGAAGGAAGTAAATCAACCCATTCTGCAAGTCGGTTTTCAATCGTTTGGCGAGATTCCTCACCGTTTGCTCAGAAAGTAAGTCAGAAGATCGTCTCCTGAAACTAATACGAATTTTCACTTAAAGTGCCCTTTCTACCATGATTTCTTAATTTTTCACTTGCAGATTGAGAGTAAATTTTTAAGGGTTCTTAGAAACAGTGGGAGAGATGGATAGGACAACTATTTTACAGTCAAACTTGGTGGTAATCCTCACACCATACAATTATTTTGATTGGAAGCCCAAGGTAGAATTCCAACTTAGAAGGAAAGAACTATATAATTTGATGATAGTGACAAAAATAAAACCTACATTGGTGATTGAGAATATGAGATGGGAGAACCGTAAGGATGAGGCCACATGACTACTTCTTGAGTTAATCTCCATTGATTTATGGTTTCATGTTGCTGCATGCAAGACTCCAAATGAGATTTGGACCACCTTGGAAGGATTCTTTGGAAAGCAGGATGAGATGCGTGGTCATATGATTGAGGTAGAGTTGAATACTTTAGACCCTAAAAGTTTTGATAATATACAATATTTTTTTACTAAATTTAAATCTTTGTTATTGAGCTTGGGTGAAGGTGGTATTGATATGTCTACACAAGAGAAACAAATTATTCTAACAATCTTGGCCAAGCTAGGACCAAAATACATTGTATAGGTCTCCAATTTCCATTCTGGCATATGTCTTTTTGGAACAAATTGGAAAATGCCTACGTTGGCTCAGTTCATTGAGTCTCTTACACAAGAGCAAACAAAACTCATACATATGAGTCTCATGAAAAGATCCCAGAGCACATGCACTCACCATGCATGATGGAAAAGGGTCATCCAAATAGAACGGGAAGGAGGGATATTCCAAACCCTTTAATGATTCTTCAGGTTCCAAAGACTCTTCAGATTCCAAGAAGAAGAAGAAGGGAAAGCAGTGCACTTACTGCAATAAACCGAATCATGAATAATCTGCATGCATGAAGAAACATATTGATCTTATGGCACATGCACTTCAACAAAACAACCTTGGAAACTTCATTCCAGAGGGAGTCAAGAAGCAGCAGGAAGAATATCATGCTCCTAATAAAGGTAATCATCATGCTCTGGTTGCAATTAATTCCTCATTTGATTCATGGATTATAGATTCTGGTGCATCCCATCATATGGCAGCGAAAGAGGAAGTTTTCTTTTCTTTAAGTTCATGCTCAAGACCCCCTATTCTCATGGGGGATGATACTCCAGTAGAAGTAGCAGGAGAAGGGAGAGTGGAACTCCACAATGGCAGTTTGAGAATGTTCTACATGTTCCAAATCTTTCTAAGAATCTTCTCTTAGTTTATCAGATCACTCAGAAAGGTAAAAAGGTTGAATTTACATCAGATTTAGTTTCAGTAATTGACATGCATGACAATTCTATCATTGCAATTGGTGAGGTGGATCATAAGTTAAGGTTGTATAAACTCATTAAGATTTCTAACTATGACTCCTCTATTCTACTTACACATAAGGAGAGTACTATGCATGCACCTCCAGTGCAACATGGATATACTCTTATGCTTCCATCAATTTCAGACATAGAGATGATTCCATACACTCAGATTCTGTACATAGAAATAAGTAGGTAGTACAGTCAGATAAGAAGCCAATGCTGAAGCTTCAACATATGCCCAAGAAGGCACATACCACACTTCAGGTAGCAGGAAATCTTGCAGGGAATCCAGTGGATTCGAGGAGGACTTGATCTTAGCATGAGGAGCCTTCTCATGTATTTTCAGCTTCAGAATCTGCGATGCCCATGCATTGTTATATGGTTCAATCTACTGATCCACATAACTACAATAGGGTTGTGGGAAATCCATTATGGAAATAAGCCATGCATAAGGAGTATGACTCACTCCTACAGAATCAGACTTGGCATCTAGTTCCACTTCCACCAGAAAGGAATATTTTCAGGTGCAGATGGGTCCACGGGATCAAGAGGTACCAGGATAGACAGGTTGCCAAAGGACTTCATCGGATCCATAAATATTTCTGCATCTTCACGAAGACTTTCAGTGAGCATAAGTTTCAAACTTTGTGGGATCGTCTTGCAGTGAAGAACATAGTTGCCTAGCAACTGTCATTTTCTTCTTTTGATACATTATCTTTTGAGGGGGGGTTTTGTTCCCACGTGTTTTCTCCTCTTTCCTCGTTTTTATTCAATGTTCATTAGTTGCATTGTACATGAGTACCTAAAATGGCCTAGTAGTCGAGACTCATTTTTTACGCCATAGTGATGTTCAAGGGGGGTGTTGGAGAAATTTCTATTTTCGGCACACTAGTTTAGTGGGAGTAACACTAGTTCAGTGGGAGTTAACTGACTAGTTCTATTTTAGACTTTATGATCTTAGACCATCACTATTATGCATGCATTCTTAATTATAGGATGTCATTGCCTATATGAGTGAAGATCACTCACTCATTGATTAGATTATAATATACATTGATTCTCATTTTTCATTGTGTATCTCTCTTTCTTTTCTTGATAAGCTTTGTTTGTGTATGCTTTAGCTAGATCTCCTGTGCAGTTTTCCATGAAATACTGACAAATACCTCGTCTTTAAAGGGCTTGATGTCGTATGACAATCAACATTGTTGGCTGACGCGGAGATTGCTTCCTTGGCAGAGCCATGCAATGTTGTAGGGCTGCAGGTGCGACGTTTTCGGCAGAGCCAGCCGCTTGATGACCTCTGTTGAGATGAGGTCCTTCTGGCTACCGCTATCAATGATGAAGTGCAGTGAGGTGCCTTTCACCCACATCTGCGAATGGAAAAGGAGCTTGCCTTCTTCTGGCTCGTCTGGTTCACCAGGATGGAGCTTGGTGGTAGCAACGATGGCACTGGGTTCTGCGTCAATGATCTGTCTTCCCCTTTTTGGTTCTACCTCAGAGTTAGAACCTGCATCTGATTTAGAGGCTTTCACTTCGACCACCAATGACTTCTTTGAGTGGAAATCAATAGTGTTAGGCCAAGGGCTCTTATGGAAGTCGCACAACTTCCCGGTGTCCTTGTTTGTCTTTCCGGTGTCCTTCTTTGCTTGCGGCTTGGACTGGTTGTCCCGATATTGTCCATCTTTTCTCTGTCCTTTGTTCTATAGCTTGGAGATGTTATGTTTTGAGCTATTATTAGGTTTCTTTTCAATTTACTAGATAACGATAACATAGGTAGGATCATTGAGAGAAACACAATCACAAGATGCACAACATTTATCCTGGGAAACCCTCATGGGGGAGAAAACCCACAAAAACTTCCTTAATATAGATAGCCAATACAATGCCAAAACAATAAACCAAACACTAGAGAATATCCTCCACTGAGCAATGCACCTCTCTCTTCCTTCTTCTCCCAAATACAACTACCAAACCTGCGCACTGAGTGAGCAAATGAGTGAGTGATCAAACGAGGCGCTGGATTCCTTTATTTATACAAACTGGCATGTGCTAAAAAGGTGTCTCTTCACTGGGCAGGGCCGACTTGTCTTCTTAGTGGTTAAAACCACTTTAATTAGCCTGGGGGCTGAATTCTTAATTTGCATATTATATTTAGGGTTTGAATAATCCACAAAAGGGGATTTAGTCGATTACAATACCCGACATGATTAATCCACAAAAGGGGATTGATCTAATTAACAACGACTCGATAAATAAATAGAATACTCTTTGTAGTTACAATATTTCAACACTCCCCCTTAACAAGAAGGGTATTCTACAACATCATCAGGAGAGAGAGAGGGAAGCGACATCAACAACATCTAGAACACTGACTGGTATATTCATAAATCATCGGAAGTTTTTCTCATCATCATCGTTCACAACATGGAGATGGAGTAACATCATCATCCTCATCAACATGAGGCTAAATTAACATCATCATCATCTTTAGTGTGAGGCTAAAGTGACATCATTATGTTCTTTAGCATGAGGCTAAAGTAATATCATCAATATCTTTAGCACGAGGCTAAAGTAACATCATCATCTTCAACATTAAAGTTGAAATAACATCATCATCATCTTCTTCAACAAGAAGCTGAAGTGGCATCATCATCATCTGCATCAACATGGATTAGTATAACAATAATACATCATAATCATCAATACCAACACAAGGTTGATACAACATCATCAACAACAACAACAGTATCACAACACGAAGGGTAGAGAATCATCCATATCAACACTAGCCTGGAAATATTCAGCACAAAGCTAGCATCTCAACAACATCAACACGAAGATGGAAATCTTCAGCACGAGGCTGACATCACAACAACATCAGCACGAATCTAGAAATCTTCAGCACGAGGCTAGTATCAACAACATCAACATGAAGCTGGAAATCTTCGGCACGAAGCTGACATCAACAACATCAGCATGAAGCTGTAAATATTCAACACGAGGCTGGCATCACAACATATTATGGTACTCTGAAAGATCCAAAGGATCTGCCTAGGAATCAAAAGATTCCCTAGGATAGAAAATCCTAACAGAGCTACCACTACTGACCAAAGCTAGCATATACATGCACAAGTACTGAGACAGCCCGTCCTTTCGGACCTTCGGGATTTGTCCAGGGATGATCAGTCCCCTAGGATATAAAATCCTAACTGAGCTACCCGCTATTGGTCAGGATACCATAGTATCATCAACACTACTCCCCCTTTCAAGGGAGGTCCTTTCGAACTATACCATGCTTGTCTCGAAAGTGCTCAAACTTTACACGAGGCAGAGGCTTGGTCAACACATCTGCAACCTATTCATCTGTGCCAACATATTGGAGCTTTATAGCTCCTCTCTGCATCATATCATGAATGACGTGATACCAGATCTATATGTGATTTGACTCATCATGGAACACATCATTTTTATACAACTCTGGTTATCACATAGGATCATAGTGGTTCCATCTCTAGATCAAATAGATCTGTCAACAACATTTGAAGCCATATGGTTTCACAACTGGTGGAACATGCAACAATGTATTCTGCTTCTGCCATGCTGAGGGCAATGCTTGATTGCTTCCTACTATGCCATGAGATCATGGCTGACCCCAGACTGAAACATCTTGAAGTGCTCTTTCTGTCATAGACACTTCTAGCCCAATCTGAATCGGTATAACCACTCAGTCTGAAGTCATGATCTCCATTATAACTGAGACCATAATCTAATGTACCCTTAAGGTACCTCATCAAATGTTTTGCAGCAACCAGGTGAACACGTCTAGTCTCTACCAGAAATTGACTCAAGGTGTTCACAACAAAACATATATCTGGCCTAGTGTTCGTCAGATACATCAACGATCCAATGATCTGTCTGTACAACGTAGCATCAATCAATTCTGACAAAGTGTCAACCAGGAGCTTCAATTTTTTTTCCATGGGTGTATTCATGGATTTGCACTCCAACATATCAAATCTCTTCAATATTTCAACTGCATACTTCCCTCGGTTAAGGAATATCTTCTCTGGGCTCTGCCAAATTTCAAGACCTAAGAGATAAAGCATTAGGTCTTTCATCAAACTCTGTAGCGAGCTTCTTCTGCAATGTATGATGAGATTTTATTTATCTTATCAAGAATACATTATCTACATATAGTAGTAACATCACTGGCTCATCATTCATAACCTTGAGATAAAGGTTACAATCAACTTTACTCTTGGTAAAGCCCAAACTTGGCAGGAAAATGTCAATTCTTCCATACCAAGCTCTAGGAGCTTTCTTCAACATGTACAAAGCTTCTTTCAAACGAAAGACATGAGTCTTTCTATATTCAATATTCAAATCAATTTTTCTCATTACATTGTACCAATATGGTACACTTGCTCAACTGCTACTCAGTCTGCACAATCATGTGCTAGCTCTATGTGCTCTTTGCAAAGAACTATCTATCTCACTTCCTGAGAGTATGTCCTCTCCTCTTTTTGTAACTCTTCCTTTTGGAACTGGGACTCTGCACTTGCATCTTCTCTGAGGCTGAGAATGATTGCTTCATCCTCACTGTGGTTGCTGAAATATGTGAGTAACTCCTCTTATTCTATCATGACAATAACTTCATCTGAAACTGAGAGTGGCTCAATAACTGATATTGAAGGTAGCTCTTCTTCTTTCATGGAGGTAACTCTATATTTTATCATAGTCATGTCTCCATGACCCAACTAATGTAATGCACCAACTGCCACTCAATTTTAAATATGGGGATTTCTCCCCCTGCATCTCATACTATATGTGACTCATGATTGTTCTAGTTGTCTTCATGAATATTGGAACCATTTCTTCAATTACTGGAGTAAGTGTCTCATCATAGCCTTCTCCCTCTTGCTGGGAGAATCCTCAGGACACACATCAGGATTTGTACATCTGCAACATACTTGATCTGTTTAGATCAATATTGGAAGTCAATACCGACTTCTTTTCTAGTCTCATGGAAGAATCCATATCCTAGTCTTTCTAACTAGCTTCCTTCTCTGTCACTAAAACAAGGGAATCTTCCCATGAGATTTCATACATCCTAGAAGTTTTTGAAGCTACTATCTAGTCTTCTCATGGCATCTATCTCCCAATCCTGGAAGTTGTCTCTTCATGTGATCCTTTCTGAGGTCAGGCTTACTCTCGATTTCTTCTGATTCTACAAGGACTTCATCATCTCTTACAGGGTATACTTGGTGTTGAATATCAAGTCTAAATATGAAAAGTTGAGACAGACTTCAAACGATTTCTGCTTTTCATCAAGGTGGCTTCATTATCCTTTGAACAAGTCTATTGTGAGTTCTTGTTCTAATGTTCGGTCATCTTTGGAGCCTTCTTCTCCTTACAATCAATCTCCATATGAGATACTCTGGATTTCAAAAGATAACTTCTTCTTCATCTTCTTTAGTACATGAATGTATGTGGTTATGTACATAGTCTGCTTCATGTCTCATCTAATCTGTTGCCTTCTGCAACATTCACTATAGCTTCCTCAGGGTTATCACCTATGACCTGAAACAAGGTCAACAAAACAACAAGCAAGAATAATAGTCTTTTGATAATAGTAAATAAAACAATAGCACGAACAATCGTCACAGTATCTCCTTTAGAGATTTCACTTGTGACCTGTCTGAAACAAGGATCAAAAGTAAGAAATACAATACAAAATGAGATCAACACTCTTCTAGTGTTGTGATCAAACATTCATCCAAGGTAACCTAGCATCAACACAAGAAGTTTCTCCTAGAGGAGATGTTAGTTGTATCTGGTAAATGATTACATTAAGCATTTATCTCAATATGATCACATGCTACCAAGTATAATACTTTTCATAGACTGCTACCTCAACTTTACGTGTAATGGGGTAGTTATCAACTTTGTCATGTGCAACTTTGAATCTTATCAACTTAATTAATCAAACCTGGAATATGGAATCTTGTCCTCAGGAATGAGTGTGTTGCTTTTCTTCCAAGTCTCCTTCACTCAAGATGACAAGTGCTTTATTCAACCTGTCTTTTGTACTAAGACAATATGATATCTTGACAGAAATTTGGGTTAGAGAATAAACTCTATGATCTCAACTTTAATCCATCTAATACCTTGAATTTAATTTTGACCAAAGGTTAGTATGATGGTCATAGCTTCAATATGCAACCTAGATCAAAATAATGTCATATCAAATAGATGCATATAAGAATAATCAAACCTGGGTTGCATTATTCCTCTGAATGTATTGGATCTTGAGATCCTTCTGGATCTATGGTAAGAGATCCCTTTTCCTGCAAATACCCTTTAAAACTTAACAATTTAAACATATGTGAATACATACCTCTAATAGTATTTGAAGGTAGTGGCACCATCTGGTAGCAACGATAATAATTACCAACTCTTAAAAAATTCAAGGGTGACTGCAACTGGTACTGCAGTTGATACTTCAACTGATACTGCAACTGCAATTGATGCTGCAATCGATGCTGAAACTGCAACTACAACTGCAACTTAGGGTTTTATGAGGAAACCCTAATTTTTCAAATATCAAATTTTGAAACTTTGATCCAGGGGCTAGATGTGCTTAGCTGAGGCGAGTAAGTTGGTGCAATCAGATTTCTGAAAATCCAAATTTTACCCCTTCAAACTTGACCAGTGGAATTATGGACTGGTACTTCTGGTACTGGTTTTGGTTTCTTGGTTTTCTGGTACTAGTGAAAACTAGGGTTTCACTTTCTGAGAGTTTTATCCACTAAAAAAGTGTGCTGAAGGTGCCAAATAGTTCCCTAGGCTAGGGCACACTTTTCTAGATGATTTTTAGGCTAAAATTCCTCTTCAATAAAAAAACCCTAATTTTCTTGTACAACAACAATGACGTTTTTCTTTATCCAGTGAAAGATGCTCTCTTCATCTTAGCTCTGATACCATGTTAAGTTTTGAGCTATTATTAGGTTTCTTTTCAATTTACTATATGACAATATCATAGGTAGGATCACTAAGAGAAACAAAATCACAAGATACACAACATTTATCTTGGGAAACCCTCATGGGGGAGAAAACCCAACAAAAACTTCCTTAATATAGATAGCCAATACAATGCCAAGACAATAAACCAAAAACTAGAGATTATCCTCCACTGAGCAATGTGCATCTCTCTTCCTTCTTCTCTCAACTGCAACTACCAAACTTGCACACTGAGTGAGCGAATGAGTGAGTGATCAAATGAGGCGTTGGCTTCCTTTATTTATACAAACTGGCAAGTGCTGAAAAGGTGTCTCTTCATTGGGCAGTGCTGACTTGTCTTCTTAGTGGTTAAAACCACTTTAATTAGCCTAGGGACCGACTTCCCAATTTGCATATTATATTTAGGGTTTGGCTGATCCACAAAAGGGGATTTGGTCAATTACAATGCCTGACATGATCAATCCACAAAAGGGGATTGATCTAATTAATAATGACTCAATAAATAAACAAAATACTCTTTGCAGTTACAATATTTCAATAGGGGTTGCCCTTTCCTGGTTTTTGTTGCGAGGGGTTCCCAATCCCAAATTGTCGCGTCTTTTGTTTGATATTCTGCTCGATTTCGACGACATATTGATAGGCTGCACCCAAGGACGAGATGTGAAAAATTCCAGTTTAGTCTGAATGTATCTATGTAGAGCACCGCGATACTTGAGCACCAGATGTCACTTTGAATAATTGATACCCAAATTGGTGTGTAGGGTATGGAAAATATTTATGAAATCTGACACTACTTGGCCTCTTTCTTGCCGCAGTGTGGTCCTTTTGGTATACAAGTCATCATAACTTCTGACAAGGTATTATTGTTCCTTAATAGCATCCCTGAAGGATTCCCAAGTGGCCACGACTGTAAATAATGAGGGTTCCTCTATTTCCTTTTGTTCACAAAAAGTTTCCCACCAATATTTGACATGGGGAACAACTTTGAGGAGAGAAAAAGTATTTTTTTCTTTATTTGAAAAGTTATGGACAGAAAAATACCCTTCTAGTAGATTCAACCACTTTTCTACAACATCTGCGTCTATCTGACCTTCAAATATAGGAATATCGAAGTTGATTTGTACCTTGAAGGGGGCGGCGCCGAAGGATTTGCGTGAAACTATCAATTATCTCGTTCCTTTGTTGCGAGAGGGCTTTCTGAAACAACATTTTGAAAGGATCTCCTGTCCCGTCATCTTTCTTTTCTCCTGCCATGAGAGGTCATTTGGGCATGCGAGAGATTTTTTCCTCAAGAGAAACAAGCTCGAGACCCAATTCTTTGTGCCCTGACCTCGTTGGGGACATGCATTAAGACGACAAGGAGCAGACCGCTCTGATACCATTGATCTAGATTTTATGAGCAGAACGAAATGAATACAGATTATTAAAAGATGCTTAACACAAAACAACAGAGATACAAT
>JASDQU010212306.1:0-18072 GCA_032191745.1 Picea mariana
GCATTAACTTCAAATAACACTTATCAGAAATAACACTAGAGGTGCTGCAATTGCTTAGAGGGGTGCTCGTTTTCACCCAACCATAGGCTTAGCGACTTCGATAGGATTTTCCACTAGCCACCCCCGAGTTGAGACCACGATGCTGCGAGACTGCATCTCATTTTTTCAGTGACCAAGAATGAGGTTTACTCTCCCCCTTCTCTGTTATCACTCACTCTGCATATCTCCAGAGTTCTTCCTCCTTCCCTCGCGTCTGCCCCCTCCTCGCTCCTTCCTCATGCATTTACCCCTTGCGAGGTTGTGTGTGGCATGATTTCCCTCACGGTGGTCAGGCACGAGGCTCCCATAGATGGGGGGTTCACTTCCCCCATCCCTCATTAATTCCTAAGAAGCCATCTACCTACCGACCTACGAGTAAATAATTTCGGGCTAGCGAGATGCTCTTGGTTCTCCGGGCCAGTGAATTCCAAATACGCTATTGGTTTCGGTGGAATTTAATGCCACCTTTCTAGGTGCTTTCCACCAACTTTCTTCAGCCATCGTGGTCTCTTTTTTAGCATATCCCCTCTCAACAGTCCTGCAATATATATATATAATCTTATTTACATTCATCGACCTTTTTCACAAGGTCCATTCACATCACACATTTACATTCTTGAGTTTGCCACAGTTTTTGGCCAGTATATTTATTTCTACAAACTAGGGGAAACAGGGTGTCACATTAAGGGGGTCTCATACACCAGTTTGGTGTATGGCTTGGCCGTGACCTTAAAAATAGATTATTATTATCATTATATATTAATTTCAATATTTATTTACGTCATTGATACTAGGGACATAGCCACTGCAATGACATGTGTTCTTTTAAATTAAATATACCAAGAAGCTTTAACTTATCGCCCAAATTACCTTTAAACTTGAGCCTTTATTATATCACACTAAAAATAATTTAAGCTTAACAAGTTATTATAAAATTAATTATATATCTAGCTTTTCATGATAAAAATGTCATATTTTCATAGATGTTTGATTATTTATAACCTTACATATTTGACTTTAAACATTAAGTGTACTTTGTATGTATATATGGAGAATGATGTACCTATAATGCCCTATTTTCCTGAGTGTTTGATTTGGAGGATAACTTTGGTCGCTAGGGAAATCCATTTTCTATTTTAATAATGGTTACGTTGTTATGTGATTATGATTGCATATACGACATAAGATGATGGAGAGACATCGTTGAAGTATATGTCCTAACCTATCATTATTGATATATTGAACTCATGAATTATGTGCTAGTAAGCAATGATGTGTTGCCTTCATATGTTATGAGACTCGAATCATGTGTCATGTATTTGATTATGCATATATATGTTACCATGTTGTTTACAAGATTTGGCTCATGAATATGTTGTGTTAAAAATATTTGTTGAGATATTATACGATAAGCAAGCACGTGAGAAACTCTAGTAAGGGAGTTGTTGATAATATGCGGCCTAGGAAGGAGGCCTAAGGCTAGATGAGTCTTTTCTAAAGTTGATTGCTTAATTTGAATTACATGATGCATGACATGTAAATTTATGAGCATTTTCTTAGTTTTATATTTTTTCATTAAACCTTGATAGATATAAGAGAGAATAAATTGTAAAACTTCAAAAATAAACCTTTAAACATCAAATATACCAAAATATGCATCATGAATAACACAATAACATATAAAGAATGACCATTAAGGTAGGGTAACATCATCAATTACTTCTTATGGAAGGACTCACTCCACAAACCATGTTTGCTACAAACCAATACATCCAACACATATCTAAGACAATGATAGTCATGTATTTATACTTTCTCGTGAGTATTTCTAGGGGTCTATGCCAACTACCCCTTATTATTATATTATTTTCTTTTAATCACATAGTGGGCCTAATTATTACCCATCAAATACCAAGTTATCCTATTCCATTATTATGGCCATATTACATTCATTATCCCCTTGGATACCTCCCTAGGTGCCCCATGTTATCCTCCCTAGGTACATTACAACTTGAGTCAAATGACATGATTATGTTATGCAATTATCTAAGGTTACATTGTATATGAATGATACATGAAACTAATCATTTGATGTGATGATATAAGTTTGCATGTAGATTGGCTCCATGATGGGAATTAAACTTTGTGGGCCCTGTGATGGGTAACCCTAGTAATTGTTCAACTCACTTTTTTATTATTGTTGATGTATCGATCAATACTACTTGATGTGTGTTCATGTAATATACAAGACACATGATTGAGCCTTTCCATTTGGTCAATGTTACAAGTGTGTAACACACCAATGGAATATGGCATCTGTTTTTAATGGGACGGGTAGAGGTGACATGCCTATGTGGTTTTGATGAGAGACATGTAACCTCGTATATGATATGTATGATATTGGGAATTATATAAAGGAGTCATGCATATCTAGGGGTATAGGTAGCATGCTTACCTAGATTACTCCCACCATGGGAGGAGGCTTCCTCACACTGATGTTTAGGCAGTGATTCCCCATGTAATAAGGGAACTAAGCCTATATTTCCAAAGAATCTCATACCTTCACCAAATCCAAGGAAAAACCTAGGTAAAAGTTATATGACCCCATGACATTAGTTGAGTCTAAAATTATCCACTCTAAGGGGATATATATATATATATATATATATATATAATTGGGGAATTAAATTTTAAGTGAAATTAAGAATAAGAAAAAATAAATAGGGTGACACCTAGGAAGAGGTGAATAGTCATCCTTTAATAAAATAATAAAAATAACCAATTTCCCACCCTTACACCCAAGTGCGTAATATTTCATTAATTTCAAAATTAAAAAAAGAAAATTTTGCATGGGACTAGGTGTTGGTTCTTATTTGTCCTAAAAATATTGAGGCATTCCATGGATTTAGGGATGTTAGATTAAACTTATTGACATGTTGTCTAGCATTTTTAAGTGAGGCCCTTATTAGGCAATTTCTATCTAGGAGTTGGAATACTCCAAATTCTTGTTTTATCTCCTTGTTAGAGGTAGTTTGCTTGCCTACCAAGGCCAATGGATATACTCCCCACCATTGGTGTATATCTCGGTACATTACTTATTATTTGATGCCTTTTGTGTGTCCCATGCAACTCGAGGTTCTAAGGGAAATAATTTTTCCTTAAGTATGTTAGGATGGAAATAGGTTCACCTAATTTGAGTTGGCAAGGCTCAACAATTAGATAAGAACGTAGCAACTAGAATTCAAATTCATCAATAAGGTATAATGTCTTCAAATTATTTCCTTGAGTAATTGTGAAATTGTTGTCTTGTCACTGGTACATTTGTTATTTGGGAAATTAAAGTTGTGTCTTATGGTTGTGAGTGAATTCATATTCCAAAGCATGATATTTTGATGATAACCTTTCTCCTAGAAATATGTTGACAATTGGGTTAAATTGCTTGGGAAAAATTTAAGTCCTTGAGAATAATAATGGTAAAAACATAGTGTGGCATACCCACTTGTCCATAAATTATGTATAAAATCCCTCGATATTGTGAAATCCATGCTAGGTAATGATATTGAAAGATTGCATGCTCGGAAATGACATATTGGAATGTGGTTGCAGCATATGTGAAGCTATAACCAAGAAGGAAAAACTTTGTGTGTATGTGCTTCACTACAAAGAGTTATAATTTTTGATAAATCAAATAGAGTTTGGTAATTTCTCCCTAATAAAATCCATAATCCATATCTTAGTTTTTATTCTTTCAACTGGTTTCACTGAGATGTTTATGGTAATTACATTATGAATTGCAATCCCATTCTAGAGTTTTAGCAATGTTTGGTTTTTATTTCAAACTTGCATTGAATTTTTGTCTGTATGTTTGTGTAACAAAGTATGAAAAAAAAGGTCGGTTTGATGCCAAAAATGGCATCCTCTTACATTGAGGATATGTATGGATAAATCAAGTGACGGGAATATCAAAGCCCAAATTTGGAATTTTCTTTTTGCATTGCATTCATGTATTTGGGAAAATTCATTTGGGTGGATAAGTTAATGCCCAGAGTGTGGCATCCTCTTCCATGTAAATTTGTTCGAACCAATTAGTTTGCATCGAATGATTCATGCCCAAAACTTGGCATTTTATGTTTAGTGAATTTATACTTTGATAAATAAAAAGGAATCGCAAGTCCATGCCCAAAGTTCAATATCTTTAGTTATTGAATTGTGTATGTTAGCAAATTGAATTTGAAGGGTAAATCAATGCCCAACGTTCAATATCTTTAGTTATTGAATTGTGTATGTTGGAAAATTGAATTGGAAGGGTAAATCAATGTTAGTCTTGGTATTCCATTTTCCAAGGCAATTGCATTGGGGCACAATGATTTGAATGGGAAAATCATTGCCCACATATGTAGCATACATTTTTATTTCATTCATGAGTGGGTAGAACCATTTGGATGGGAAAATAATTGTCCAATTCCATGTTTTTTCTTTGCATTCATGAATATGTAGAGCAATTTGGATGTGAAAACTGTTGTTCAACTATGTGGTTGTTTTCCCTTTGCAGTCATATTTTTCCTTTGCATTCATGGATAGGTAGAACAATTTGAATAGGAAAATTGTTTCTCTTCTTTGTGGTTATTTTTCCTTTTCATTCATGAGTGGATAGAAATATTTGGTGGGGGGAATCATTGCTCAGATTTGTGGCAGTCTTTCCTTTGCATTCAAGCATAGTAGAACAATTTGGTGGGGAAAATCATTTCCCATCTTTGACATCTTCTATTCGTTTTAACTATGAGTAAATAAATTGAAGTGTATGGGAAAATCATTGCCCGTCTTAGATACTTGTTGCGCTTTGTAGTTGTATTTAAGTAAAGTGATGGGAGTAAATAAATTGAAGTGTATGGGAATCATTGCCCATCTTAGATACTTGTTGTTCTTTGTAGTTGTATTTAAGTAAAGTGATGGGTATATGCAAATTATTGCTAGCTTGGGTAGTCATTTTTTTTTTTCATTTTTACTAAAGAGTATGGGAAAATCACTACCAACTTGGGTAAGTCTTTTTTCTTTTCATTTGTATCGAAGTAAAGTGATAAGTATGGGGAAAATGTGTAAGCTTAGGAAAGTCTTTTTTATTTGCATTTGAATTGTAGTATATTGATTTTCATGAGTAGTTTGATGCCCAAATTGGGCAAACAATTTGTTCTCATTTGAAGTATAGTATATGTGGCAAGCCCCTTTGCATGATGTTTGAATTGGAAGYAAATTTTTTTACATGGTAAATTAAATTCCCATAATGGAAAACCCATTTGAATGATMTTTTCATTGGAAGGAAATAGGTTTATAATGGTAGTTTGATACCCATAGTGGGCATCCCATTTGCATCGTGTTTAAAATGGAAGTATATTGGTTTGTATGGGAATTGGGCAAGTCTTTTGCATTTTTTTTCTTAGTAAAGCAAATGCTATGGGATATTTGATTCCCAAATTGGATAATCCTTTGGCATTGCATGTGTGGATGAGAAAATTGAATGGCATGAATAAAAAAAATTGGATAATCCTTTGGAATTGCATGTGTGGATGAAAAAATTGAATGATATGAATTAAAAAAAACTTAATTCAGCAAATTTTTTTGGAAATGTAAATAATGAGGGAGGAAACCATTTGTATATACAAATTGTTGCCTAGAATTGGGCCTTCTCTCCATTGAATTCATAGCAAAAACTTTAACTTCCTTGGGTAAGTAAATTGTGGTGTTTTTTTGGTAGCATTTTTAAATTAAACTATTGATTGATGGAATGGATTACTATAGGCAATCATTGCCATATTGAGTTGGTTTCCCAACCTCCATCATTATTTTTTGAGATAGTAGAACATTTTTGTAATGCTTAGTTGTATAAGCTTGAAATCTGTTTTTTTATTTGATGAGGATGTATTAAAAAATGATGTTAAAAAAGTTAGCTCCATGGACATAACCTTTATGGAATGCTAATAACATATATGTCTTAGGAATTTTAAGACATGGTCATAATTGCAAGTGTGTATAATTTATAATTGTTCATGCATTGTAAGTCTGGCATAAAAATCTTATAATTTAAGAATTTTTTGGTATGATATGGGTATTGTATTGAATACAGTGACAAAAATTCTCCTTGCTTCATGCATTTGACATTATGATTTGAAAATTGTCAATAGTCTTGATGCATATTATAGCAAGTTTCCCTTGTCTTTTTGTTTGAGCAATTGTTGTTAACCTGATAACCCCTTCCATGATGTTTCTTTTGTTTTATCATGAAGTGAATGAGCACTTGTTTTTATTCTTGAGTAGCTTGATGTTAAGAGAAACATGTATTCTTAGATTGTTTTACATCATTGTTGATATGATGGTTATATGTATATTCTTATGGAACTTTTGGCCAATTATAATAGTTTTGTGTTGAGATAAAAAAGATTTCATTGTCTAATGATATGGTCAATACCTTAAGTACAAAGGTTGCAAAGTGCTAATGATTTTGACATTTTAATTAGATATTATGAGTTCAAACTCTTAAATCCATTTATCTTATATTGATATGAAGGTTATAGGTCAGTTATTCATTAGTTAATGTTATTATTCAACATACTTGAGCTTAGAAAATACAAGATTATGACTTTATTGTTTGATCTTTTTCTCGATGGATTGAGAAAGACCATCCACTCATCCATTTTACTATTGCATTGGGCATGAGCATGCATTTTGAGAAGTTTTCTCACAAGTAAAATGGCTTGTGAGAAATGGAATTATGTGAGCCTCTTCAATATTGGCTTATGCAAACTTATGTGAAGTCTATCCTCTTTGATATTGTCTTATGCAAAGAAACTCATGGGTAGCCTTTTGATATTGGTTTTAGTTTATCACCGAGAGTATGTGTGGATTGTTTTACTAATGAATTGTTGATAAATATGAGAGTTAGTTTAAACTCTTGGGTCATGGTTGATAACATAGTGATGTGTGATGTGCAAATTGTTGGAATGGAACTATGTTTTGAATTCTTTGATGTGATTTTTTTTTTTAATCAAGAGAAATAGTATACCCGATAATTTTCATTGAGGAGACCTAGAATTGAGTCAGAGAGACTGGACCTATAAACTTGGGCCTAGCATAGGTGCTAACAAACCAAGCTAAACAAGTAAGTCGAATTTCAAACATGGAGGGGCCCCTATAATAGAAGATAACTTCTTCCAAAATGAGACGAACATCGTTCGACCTAAATTAATGGATTGCTTATTTAAATTTAAGTTTAGACTGTATTTTAATTCTTATTATTAAATCAATTTGGTTTGATAATAAGAATTACGACTTTCTAGAGTTTGTCCTAAATAAAGACAATATTTTCATGGAGTTGAATAATTATCATGACTTATCTACTTTTCTTAGCACTCCCTAGATGTCCCTTTTAGTTCTTGAACACTGGGTTCATTAGAACTAAATTGATTACATTTGAATATTTTTGGGTATGTTTGTCTTTAGCGCATAGGTGCCTAATGTAGACTTCCAACTATAACTTTTCTTTGAAGCGAAATCTTTGGCATATCATCACCTACGTTTCTCAGTTCTATGATTGACACTTTGCCATGTCATCTAATCCAGGAGGATATTGGTGGCCACCCACCTATTCCAACTGGCTCAAAACAATTTGTTGGAAATTTACTATTTTTAGCAGTTTTTCGGGTCTCAAACTTTCGGGGCCATTTTGAGGGCCTAAACGATGTTTTTTCGCAATCGGGCACCTCAATAAAAACTTATTGCTCTAATTGAGCCCCCAAAATGAATCTCCTCATTGATACCTTTCCAATGAGCTATTGTGCGCCCTAAATGGAGATTGTTTGCAAAATTTACGACCCTGGGAGGTTGATGTATTAACTTACCCCAACGAGGCCCACATGACTTTTGACGCTTCATCTCCTAGAGTTAGGTTTTTGGATGTATAGGGTTTTGGAATTAATGTTTATTCTAAGAAGGACTTCAGAGTCTCATTGTACTCATATTCTTGTGAATGAGCATAGCCATCACATCTCTTCTTAGAGATAAGTTGCCATCATTCTAGCAAGCTTGTTTCAGTCTGCATTTTATAGTTTCAACATATTTCTTATTTAATAGAAGTCCAATTTTACTCTATCGTTGTTGTTATTCATTGTGTCTCTGTGTTAATATTATAAAAAAAAAAAATTGTTCTTCGCATAAATCCAGATTAGTGGTATCAGAGTGGTCTGCTCCTGGTCGTTTTTTAGTGCATGTCCCCAATGAGGTTAGGGTATAGAGATTTGGGTCTCTATCTTGTTTCTCTTGAGGAAACCTTCTCTTGCACACCCAAGAAACCTTCCACGGTGGGAGAAAATAAAGACGAATGGACACGAGATCCTTTCAAAATGTTTCTCGAGGAATCCCTCGAGCGACAAAGGAACACAATGATGAATAACTTTTCTCAAATCCTTCGACAATTGCCAAAAAGTTACGCATCTACCTCAAGCAGAGGAGCCGCCCCATTAAAGGTACATATAAATTTTATATTCCTATATTTGAAGTTCATATAGACGCAGATGCTATAGAAAAATGGTTGAATATTCTAGAAGGGTATTTTTCTATCCATAACTTTTCAAAAAGAGAAGATATTACTTTTTCACTCCTCAAAGTCGTTCCCTATATCAAATATTGGTGGGAGACTTTTTGTGAGCAAAAGGAAATGTAGGAACCCTCATTATTTATAGCCGCACTTACCTAGGAATCCTTCAGAGATGTTATTAAGGAACGATACTACCATGTTGAAAGTTATGACAACTTGTATATAAAATGGACCACAGTGCGGTAGGAAATGTAAATGTGTTGAACCTGCACATAATGGATCTAGTTGGGAATTGACATACACAGTTGTAGAGAAAATAGAAGAAAAGAGAAGCAGGAGAGAAAGAATGGAAGAATTCTTATTAACCAAGTGAATAATTGATCATTTACACACGAAATACTTTCTGTAACTCAACCAATCGCATTGGAGGAGAAGCCATTGCACCATAGTGGTCATCTAGAGTGATTTGGACACACACCAACAGTTGCGGGAGTAAATTTCCACCTAGTCTAGTCTCTCAGGAAGTTACAAGAGTGAATTGTCACCTAGCTGAGTTAACTAGTCTATCAGTCTTCAGTTAACTGACTAAAACAAAGTGAAGTGAGGAGGAGATTAGGGAATCATGAGTAATGTGCTAGTCCGGTGATGATCCCAAGGACAATGTGCATTAGTTGGTGATGATCCCAATCTTGCATGGTGATAATCCCAATGTAGCATATAGACTCCACTAAACTGGTCAAACTAAAGTGAAAAATGAAGAGAATATTCTCCCTAGAGGAATATTCTTCCTAAAATATAGGAGATTGAATAATGACTAATAAACATAGGAAAAAACTTAGGAAAAATAAATCCTAGGTGTGTGTGAAGTAACTCCAACACCCCCCCTGAACATCACTATGGTGAAAATAAAGAATGGGTCCCAGAAATGAGGCCATGTTAGGTACCCAAATACAAAAGATATGCTGAAATAAAGTGAGGGAAGAGGGGAAAACTCATGGGAAAACCCCCCCTCAAAGTACAATGTATAAAGAAGAATGGATAGTTGCTAGGAAACTGTGTCCATCATTCCAAGACGACTGCACAGAGAATGGAACTTCTTCTGAGTGAAGGTATTGGTGAAGATGTATGCAATCTATTATGTTGAAGGACAGAACTACAGGTCAATGATCCCCTCATGTACTAAGTACCAGATGTAGTGCTTGTGGATCTCAATGTGCTTCGTCCGTTGCCTCTGAACTGCATCTATGCATAACTTCAGAGTGCTCTAGTTGTCACACTAGATGTTGATCGGCTAATGAAACTGAATGCCCAAATCAGTGAGAAAATATTGTAGCCACATAGCCTGAATGGTTATGTTAACTACCCCTCTGTACTCTACCTCGACTGGATATAGAGCAATAACATCATGCCTCTTTCTCGACCAATAGATAGGCTCAGAACAAAGACTGAGTGAGTAACTAGATGTGGACTTGTGATTAATGTTATCGCCATCCCAGTCAGAATCAGTGAACCCGATGAGGTCCAATGTAGATTTTGTTGTATAATGAATCCTAAAGGTGATGATTCCCTATACGTATCAAAGGATACACTTTGCAACCCTACAATGTAGCTCATGCGGGTTGTGCATGAACATGAAGACTGCTCCAATTGCGTAAGAGAGGTCTGGTCTGGAGTGTGTGAGATACAACAAGCTCCCCACTAGTTGTTTGTACATTTTGATGTCAACTAGTGGTGTGTCCCCGCCATCCTCAAGTTTGACTTCTGATAGGAAAGGATTCGTGGAATACTTGCAGTCTGTCATGTGAAATCTCTCAAGGAGATTTCGTGCATACATGGCCTGAGAAAGTTTAATGCTTGATGCATCCTAACTGATATCAAGTCCAAGAAAGAAGTGTAGTAGACCCATTCCCATCATCAAAAACCTATCATGTAGAATCCTCTTGGCTGCAGCAATAGTTGAAGTTGAGCAACCAGTGATTAACAAGTCATCAACATACATAATTAGGAGTAGAAGTGAACCAGTCGTCCTGAGCATGTAAACATTCAGGTCTAATTTACAATGTACAAACTTATGTGATAGCAGGTAGGAGTCCATATTGGCATACCATACCCTCGAAGCCTTCTTGAGGCCATAAAGAGACTTCTTTAGTTGACAGACCAAAGATGAATCCTGCATAAATCCCTGGGGTTTCTCCATATAGATCTCCTCAGAGAGATCACCGTGAAGAAATGAATTCTTCACATCCATCTGATGGAATTCTCATCCCTTGGTTATCGTAATGGAAAGTTCCAAACATATATAATCCATATTCACTATGGGTGTGAATGTCTCATCATAGTCAATGCCATGCACCTATTGAAATCGTTTGGAAACAAGCCTAGATTTTTATTTGCTAATATTTCCATCCATTGTGCTCTTGGTCCTGTAGACCCATCTACATATGAAAATTTTCCTTTCATAAGGAAGAGAAACCTAATCCCAAGTCTAGTTGTTGAGGAGGGAGTTCTACTCCTCCTACATGGTGGATTCCAAAAAGGGATTTCCATCAGCCTCGCCATAAGACTGTGGATCTGAATAATGAACCAAGAAATGATGTCTAGGTGGAAACATTTTAGTGGCAATGAGTGCAAGAGGAGGCTCCTCAAAATTAGATCGATTCCTCCTAGTATTAGCTGGATCCCCAACAATACCCCCTGCATCCTGAAGAGTAGTCTGAGCCCACTTGGGCCTCAACTTTGGATCTACATATGCATATGCATGCACTAACTCTGCATCTCAGTGTTTTGAATCTATATCTAGATCATTTGAATCCTCTGAATCAGAACTCTCATCTGAAGAAGAGTCAGCATGTGCATTCTCATCATCTCAGACAGGTGGAAGAATAAAGGTGTCTACATGCGATTGTTGAGGTACATGCGAGACACTTTCCTAGAATTGGACACTTCGTTCAATGATGATCTGGTCTGAGGAAAGATCAATAATTATGTATCCCTTCACACCATTGGGGTATCCAACAAAGATACACTATGTGCTATGTGGATCAATTTCCTTCCTCTTTTCAGAGGGAATATGGACCCATGCACGTGAACAAAAAATATGAAAGTGGGTCACTTTTGGTTTGAGGCTTCTCCAAGCCTCATAAGGGGTCTTATCCTTGATAGATATACGGGGAGATCTGTTTTGGATGTAGGTTTCACAATTAAGTGAGTAATTATTACCAGGCTCCAACAGTTACTATAATAAACTGTCAGCTAGTCTAATCTCTCGAGTAGTTACGAGAGTGAACTACCACCTAGCTGAGTTAACTAGTCTATCATTCTTCAATTAATTGACTGAAACATAGTGAAGTGAGGTGGAGATCATGGAATCATGAGTAATGTGCTAGTATGGTGATGATCCCAAGGACAATGCACATTAGTTGGTGATGATCCCAATGATGCATGGTGATAATCTCAATGTAGCATCTAGACTCCACTCAACTGATCAAACTAAAGTGAAAACTGAAGAGAATATTCTCCCTAGAGGAATATTCTTCCTAAAATATAGGAGACTGAATAATGACTAATAAACATAGGAAAAACCTTAGGAAAAAGAAATCCTAGGTGTGTGTGAAGTAACTCCAACGGGAAAGGGACAAAGCAGTGCCAGAGTTCACAAATAGCATCCATGCCTTGTGCACCAAGTCGGGTATCAAATATTTTGAGTGATATATTGTGCTCAAGTATTGTGGTTGTATGCGTAGATACATCCAGGAAAAAATGGATTTTTTGGACATCTCATCCTTAGATGAATCCTATCGATATGCTGTCAAAATCGAGTAGAAGCTTAAACAAAAGACATGACAGATTGGTTTTGGGAACCCCTCACAGCAGAAGTAGGGAAAGGGAAGCCCCAACCCTATGAAATCCTATGAATCAGATGTGAGTTCTGACTCTGAGTCAGAACCAAAAAAGGGGAGACAGATCATTGATGTGGAACCCAGTGCCACCGTTTCTACCACCAAGATCCATCTCGGTGAACCTAATGAGCCAGAGGAAGGTGATCTCCTCTTTCATTGACAGATGTGGATGAAAAGAACTATGTTGCACTTTATCGTTGATAGAATTAGCCAGAAGAGCCTCATCTCAACGAAGGTCATCACATGGCTAGCCCTATCAAAAATGTCACACCCACAACCCTATACCATCATATGTCTCTGCCAAGGAAGTAATATTCACGTCAGCTAAAAGTGTCTCCTATCATATGGAATCAAGCCATTCAAATATGAGGTATTGTGTGATGTTTCTCCCCTTTAATTTTTTGATGTTCTTTTGGGCCAACCTTATTTATGGAAACATCATGTTGTATATGAGTTTAGGCCTCACAGTGTTATTATTACCTTGAATGGGAAATTATACAGGATACTCAAGGTAGTCCCACCTAGTTCCATTTCCTTTATCTATGCCAAGCAATGCAGGAAGGTCATCTCTCAGACTGGGAAGTTTTTATATTTTTTGATTCACTCTCAGAGTGAGAAAAAGATTGCAACCACATCTATGGCCTCCACGACCGACCTCTCCATGCAACAGAAGTAAGTGGATAAGGTCGTACAAGAATAAAAATCCATCTTCTCCTCACCTACTCAATACCTCTGTACTGTCAGGTGAAGCATTCCATCTATATGACCCCCAGTGCATCGCTACCCAATGGACTAGTCTATCATCGCTCTCTATTATAAAATAAGGAGATCAAGCATCAAATCCAAAACATTCTCCACAAGGGGAACATCTGACCCAGGTCATCACCTTGTGGAAGTCCAATCGTGTTGTTGTAGAAGAAATATGGGACCTGGTGACTCTGCATTAATTATCAGGCCATAAATAAAATCACAGTCAGAAACCAATACCTGATTCCTCGAATCAATAATATCCTTGATCAGCTCAAGGGAGCCAAATACTTTAGTAATATTGATCTAAAGTTTGGCTACCATAAGGTCCCAATAGAGTAGATAGATGCATGGAAGACTACGTTCAAGTTAAAATAAGGTCTTTTTAAATGGTTGGTTGTGCCCTTTGGTTTGAAAAATTCCCCATAAACTTTCATGAGGATGATGGACGATATCTTGTGGACTTTCACCAATTATTTTATAGTGGTGTATCTGGATGACATCCTCATATACAAAAATACTTGGGCAGAACACTTGCATCACATTCAATAGGTTATGCACACTCTGCAACAACACAAGCTATATGCCAACTTGGAAAAATTCTCCTTCAGCATGGATAGAGTCCACTACCTAGGCTACATTGTTGATGCACATGGTGTACATGTGGATCCAACCAAGATCCAAGTCATTTGTGACTAGCTAGCCCCAACCTCGCTCACTAAGATTCTAAGCTTCTTAGGCCTTGCCAATTTCTATCATAGGTTCGTGTTGGGATTCTCCCATATTGCATGGGCCCTCATCCAAGTAACCAAGGGTGGTGGTAAGGAAAAATTTGTGTGGGGATTTTCCCAACAATAAGAGTTCATTGATATGAAGTAGTGTTTGTTCTCAACCCCAGTTCTTTCATTACATGACCTGCAACAATGCTTTGAAATCGAGATATATGCTTCATACTATGTTGTGGGTGCATTCCTCACTCAGAATGGCTACCCCATGGCCTATAATAGTGAGACATTATCAGATTTCGTTCGTAGTTACCCTACTTATGAAAAAAATTGTACTCCATTATACAAGCTTACCACCACTAGAAGCATTACATTCTCAAGAAGGAGGCAATCATCCACACTAATCATAAGCCATTGCAGTTCATGTAGATGCAAGGAAAATTGAAAAATGACTTCCATTAGAAGTGGTCCACATGCAACAGTTACAGTTACACCTCAAAATCAAGTATAAAATAGAAAGTACCAACTGAGTCATTGATTGCCTCAACCGAACTCCAGTTGAGACACTCACCACGGTGCTAGAATATTATGGCCATGAGGCCTCTGAATTTCCCCACCTCTATGAGACAAATCCTGAATTCACCAACATCTACCAAATGTTGGGCGCAAAAACAACTATCACTAATTTCCATCTTCAGGACAATTTGTTGTGCCATCTGGGCCATATCTGCATTCTATCAAGAGAGCGAGAAAAGTTGATTTGGGAAACCCACTACAATCGAGTGGTAGGACACTTTGGCGTGGAGAATATAGTGGTAGTGTTGCAACGACACTTATACTGGATGGAACTTCGACAGGATGTCAAAAAGTATATTTGGTCCTACACTATTTCCAAACTAGCCACTAAGAAACAAGGCATTTACACCCCTCTACCTACTCCTGACATGCCCTGGGAATCCATCTTGATGGACTACATGTTGGGACTTCTTCCCACCAAGCGGGGAAGTGACTATGTTTTTGTAGTTTTTGATTGCTTTTCTAAGATGGCAATTATGGTCTCTTGCAAGAAGAGCATCACGACAGAGGCCACTTCCAAGCTTTTCATTGAATGAGTGTGGGTACATTTTGGTATCCCACAAATCATTATCTCATATCAAGACAATCGGTTCCTCAATACATTATGGTCGAGCCTTTGGTCATTGTTGGACACCAAGCTCACCAAATCCACTGCCTTCCACCCCAAGACGGATGGCCAAAACGAGGCCATCAACCGAATGATTATGCATATTCTATGCATGCACAATTCCAGGGAGCCTCGCACATGGGATGAAAGTCTTCCCTATGTTCAACATAGCTACAATAGAGCCATACATAGCTCAAACAGACACAACCCCTTCTAGGTGGGGTTGGGATTTCAACCATTGGGTTCCATGGATGTGGCACTACCCCTTGCGGCCATCCAAGAAGACTCATCCCATGCTCTAACTAAATATGACAAAGCCAATCGATTCATCAAGTGGATCCAACACATCCACCAATAGGTTCAATATATTTTACATAAGTCCAATTCCAAGTACAAGCAGTGCCATGATCCACACCGGGTGCCACACAAGTTTCAAGTGGGAGACAAAGTTTGGTTTCACTTTCAGAAAGAACGCCTTACATGGCCTCATCAGAATATTTATCCACTCTGTTATGTACATTACACCATCACCGATGTTATGGGTGATAATGCTTTTGATCTCAACATTCCCCTCTTCCTCGGCTTGCACCCAGTGTTCAATGTGGACCTTCTTTGGCCATATTTTCCACCATTAGTGGACACCTTGAAGATAGAACAGAGCTCAACCCTAACTACAAGGAACATGCATCCATTAATAATATCGTGGACATGTAGGTCAAGGGAACTTGCCATCAGAGTATCCAACTTTGTCGGGTTGTCAAAACAGGGAAGATCTTGCACCAAGGCAAGTGGCTCACTCATGGCCAAATTCAACAGAAATTTCCTCATCTAATGGGGGGAATCAACACAACTAAGACCATTGCTTCCTAAGGGGGGAGGATTGATCCAGGAGTATATTATTGGCCACCCACCTATTCCAACTAGCTCAAAACAATTTGTTGGCAATTTACTATTTTTAGCAGTTTTTTGGGTCCCAAACTTTCGGGGCCATTTTGAGGGCCTAAACGAGGGTTTTTTGTGATCGTGGACCCAAATTATAGCCAAAGGCTTTGATTGAGCCCCAAAAATGAATATCCTCGTTGATACATTTCCAACAAGCTACTGTGCACCATAAACGAAGATCGTATGCAAAAGTTACAACCCTGGGAAGTTGATGTACTAACTTACCCCAATGGGGCCCACATGACTTTTGGCGCTTCATCTCCTAGGGTTAGGTTTTTGGATGTCTAGGTTTTTGGCATTCATGTTTATTGTAAAAATTTCTTCAGAGCCTCATTTTACTCATCTTCTTGTGAATGAGTGTAGTCATCACATCTCTTCTCAGAGATACGCTGCCACCATTATAGCAAGCTTGTTTCAATCTACATTTTAGAGTTTCACCATACTTCTTATTTAATAGAAGTCCAGTTTTACTATATCGTTGTTTTTATTCATTGTTTCTCTGTGTTAATATTATAAATCTTTGTTTTCATTTTGTTCTACTCATAAATATAGATCATCACCATTAATAGAATGTGTAATGAAGAATGCATTAGATTAGAAACACAAACAAAATAAAAATAAAATACAACAAGAGATAGGTTTAGCACATTAAGAAGTTAGGGTACATATCTAAATAATTATATTAAAGGAGTGAATAGTCAAATATCAATATACATCTCCTACATATGGCACTATTGGGAGGTTAAGTTAGTTGATGGTGTATTGGTAGATGCACTAGTGGGTAGATTAGTAGGTGGATCGATGGGAGGATGGCTGGAGCAGTAGAAGCATATTGTGTTGTAGGAGGAAGAGGGGGAAGAGGAGTAGTAGGTGGAAGAGAATATGGAAGATGAGAGGGAGGTGGTGGATGTGGAGGAGAAGTTCCCTTAGATGTCTTATCATCTAAAAATGTAGACGTAAAAAATGACAAAGGAGAACATGTCACATTTTGTCACTCTCCTAGTCATCACCTTTTAGAATTGCATTGGGATATTAGAAATATGATGAAACAATAATGTTGTATCTTGAGGAAAGGATGGAAAATACCCTTGCAAGATCAAGATCTTGTGAGATCACTTTAGGTTGAATCGGTGGACTTTGTGGTCATTCATTAAAGTACATAACTAATAAGTGGAATGGAAATGAAATCAAAGATTTGGTTGAAACTAGTGCATGATAGGTCTATGATCCTGAGATGGCTCATTAGCATTTTCCATCTCTACATCATGCTGGGGAGGAGGCCCCTCACCACCATACAAGCAAATATTTGCGAAATAGTGGAAAACAATTAGACAATTTAAATAAAATCTTATAATAAATAACATGTGTGGTAATACAAAACAAAATTATGGAACTAGACTAATCAAGACTTCATTATAATACTACCCCTCTTATTTGGTGGCTCAATTCAAATAGATATGAATTTTGATCACCCTCACTTGTTCATCCCTACATAAGGACATTACCTAAGGTTAAGGATGTGATCATCCTCACTACCTAACATACCAATGACCTCCTCACCCATATCCCTACATGGGAACTTTGGTTGGACCTTCTTGGGAAATACATGGCCTCACATGGGCATGTACACATTAGTCATTTATTTAGGAGGGTGGGGTTTCTTAAATAAGAACTTTCTGAATCTCATCTAATTCATTGACTCTGGCAAATAATTTGATGTCCTAGTCACCAAAAAACTCTCAAAAATTAAAGAAAATAACTTTGAAGCAAAGGGTAAGAGATGTGTCCCCTCCAACACACTATGTCATCTATCCAAAGAAATACAAAAATATCGTAATATAACAATTTACCATGTAATCAATCTAGGATGATGGATAAGGTTATCTACATAATGACTAATATGGTAACTAATTCATTTCCCATCAATAGTATGGTGTGCTAGTGTTGATG
>JASDQU010212309.1:20462-35129 GCA_032191745.1 Picea mariana
TAACTGAGCCGACTGAGATGGTAACACCCATTCTTTACACTGTGCGACTCTTCACGTGGGTTGAGTATTCCCTTTAGGGTTTTGGATTACAATTCACATGCGTGAACTACCTTCATCGGGTTCAATATTATTACGCCATTCATAACATCCCTCGACCTCAATGCTCCTCGCCCCTCGACCTCATTCCTCAACACTCAATGTTGAACCCTAGCTTCGACTTCACGCCCTCAACGTCCCTCGACCTCAACGCTCCTCGCCCCTCGACCTCATTCCTATAACTTCACACCCTCAACACTCAAACTTGGAAAGTAGAGAGTCTATGGATGCCTTGAGGTGTCGAGCGCCATTTTTATACATTGAATCATAACGGGGTGCTTTGAAGCATAACCCTTCTTGGTGCAGCAGCTTTTCAGTATTCTTGATGCAGTATCATTACTAGTAATTTCTTGCTAAGTGTGCATGAAGGTAGAAGAAAATGCGTTCTCTCATCTCCATTGTCGACGTGGTGCTGACTAGGAAAGAAAACAATGGAGAATGGTACAAGAAAATCAAAAGCACATTGATCTTCAACGAACTGTGGAATGCCCAAATAGTAGTGAAGATGTCCCAATCTGTCATCTCGAAGCCTTTCTTCAACTCTTTCTTTATGGATGCAATGTAGCTTCCATTGTTCCTTGGTCATCTTCAAACAGTTTACAAGATATTTGGTTTCATCAAGAGTACCATTGGGGTTAAACAAGGTTGCCTCGTGTCCCTCACATTGTTTGGGATTTATATTGATGAGTTGGAGGCCTTTCTTCACAAGCATATCCAGAACAGCGCTAGCTGCCTCCTCCACCAAGTTTTGATATCCATCCTGCTCTTTGTTGATGACATGGTCCTCCTAGCCTCAACTCCAGAGGGGTTACAGAGACAAATGGAWGCCTTATCTCTCTTCTGCRACCTTTGGTAATTGACAATCAACAGGGGTAAAACCAAGGTTATGATCTTCAATTGGTTGAAGAAGACCTTGAACCTTTATTTCTTCTTCGAAGGGTAGGAGATCGAGATCACCAACACCTACACATAYTTGGGAGTGCAATTCTYAGGACCTCGTTTTAGTTTGCGACTAGTCCTCCAATCTCATATCAACAAGGGGTACGAATCCTTATCCCTTCTTGAGAGACASTGCTTCCATCACCATTTCCAAAACATCTCATCAAAGATGTCCCTCRTGGACTCCCTTATCCAACCCACTCTTCTCTATGGCTCAGAGATTTGGGAGCCTTCTTTACTTGAGTCTGATTGGGACTCAGCTAARAGAGTCCAGAACCTTCTCCTCCAACACATCATTAGATGCAAGCAGACAACCCCTCAACACATCATCCTAGAAGAGTTTGGGGTCCAACCCTTCAAACTTGAGGCAATGTTCAAACTGGTTTCTTTTCTGCATCACATCCAGAGCTTCATTGACTCGGTGAAGGGGCAAGAMCAGTACCCGTACTTGGCCTRATGTTCTTCAAAGACCATTGCCCTCTCTAGCCCTTCAGGCCGAGATCGAGGTTGGTTCAYGGGGGTTTCATATCTTTTAGAGTCTGTGGGCATTCAAATGGATCATCTCCCTCCATTTAGATATCCCTTGGATGCACCTGACCACCTCCTACTTACTAGACAAGAGTTGAACAGGATTATCAGGGATGACATCTACAGGCAGTTTATCCAAATCACTTGGGTTAACCCTTAGAGTGGGTTACGCCCAAAGATGGCCTTCTACGCTGAGCACTTTTTGGAGCTTAGAGATGGGTTCACTTTTCAACCATGGTATAAACTCCACCATTGGTTGCACGCTCTCACATTCCCCTAGGCCAATTCAAAGTGGGCTCTCATAGACTTTGGGTAGAGACAAACCACCAGATCAATCGATCAAACAGGATCTAACATCTATGCCATCTACGGGAGGTTGAGACTAAGGAGAGTGTCATCTTCTGTTGCCCCATCTCTTATGAGATCGGGGGGAAGTTGCATTGCCTATTCAAGGGAACTCAAACTCTTAGTGACTTCTTCAGATATTCCGACCAGAGGTGCTTAGCCTTATACATGCAGGAGTCCCTCGGGCTCTGAGCCCATATTCTTCAACCTCATACTAGACCAGACTCTCACCAGCAGATCAATTCCTTCTTCACGATGCTACCTATTATCCCCATTTCCTAGGGATAACTAAGGAGATGATGTCTCAAGGCCCTCAGGTTGCAGACATGGAGTACCAAGAGACAGATGGTTGACAACGTCCACTTGCATAGATAGAGGCCCGCCTCACCACCACAGATCCCAAATTCATCATGATGGTATCCACCACATCAGCTTGCTTCTAGAAGACATTGGGTCTTGCTACATGAGGTACAAGCCAGGTACTATGGTGAGTGTCATTTCAATGTTTGAGGCATTTGAGTATGTTGCATTTAAAGCTTCTTTTGATTAGGTAACATTGCTTGGGAATTATGCTCTTAGCCTTGTTTCACCTTGGTGGTTGACATTGTGCCCTTGTAAGTGGTCACCCTTAGGGATGGGTTTGCTACTGGGAGGTCCCCTTGACAAGTCATCGTGCCATTCTCGATCATACTTACCACTTTCCGCACTTCATCCCCTCTCCTTATCTTTTGGGATTTTCGGGTATACTGACCCAAGAAGGGATTGTCGCTCATTTCATGGGAAGAAGGGGCTGAAGGCCTAGAGTTTGTAGATGGCAAAAAATAAAAGCCAATCATAAACCTTCTAGATACTCGCCCAGGGATCCGGAGGACAATGAAATGTCTCTCATAAGAAAATGATGGGACTCATGAAAAATAACAATGCAAAAATGCCAACCAACGTAGAGCGTGTGTGGGCAATGTTCTTCATGCTTAGGTAGAAGTCCCACACATTGTCTTCAACTTGGGGAAGCATAATGTGACCAGGGTAGAGTCAAGGTGGGCAATGTTTTTCATTCTTAGGTAGAAGCCCCACCTTGCCTTCAACCTGGAAACATCTTAAAAAAAACAAAAGGCAATAATTTGGCTTGGAAAAAGGATGCATTGAAAACAAAGGTGCAACACCCTCTACAAAGGCACCCATAAATGAGACACTACGATCCCTTATATGTCATGAAACCCGTGCCCAAAAGTCTTTCTCCCATCCACTTCATCTTCTACACATGGCTTAGAGGGGGGTCCACCTRGGAAACACTCCTTGACTTAGAGGATGATTCACCCAGTAGGTCACTTTGTCAACCCTCCCATACCTAAACTTGGCAAGTTGCATAGGATCTTTGAGCACTTGTTTAATTTGATGAGGTGGTTTTTGATGCACATGCTTAGGTGACTCTTTTATTTATTTGATWTACTTATCATAATATGTTTGACTTGAGATCCTTGGAGGGTGTATTCATTGTCTATGAATGACCTTGCTTGGTGGACAGTTTTGGAAGAACAAGCCTAGATTGGGCATCCTTGGGGCATGAAGCCCACAGGATGGATACCATGGCCCACACATCGGATGATGATGACAGCCTTTGGATGCTTGAGAGACATTTTGGATGACCTCACCTAGCCCCTACAAGCCCAACGTTTTTCCTTTGGAGGTCAAAACGTCACATTTGGAAGGCTTGACGTCACCCTAGGGCTAGGGTTTGGAGTGGTGGTGTGGTTGACTTGACACTTGCCACCTTTTGGATGGAGAGAGACCTTGGCTTGATGGAGACCTTAGCGCATGAGAGGAAGGCCTTTGGAGGCCCAATGTTTCACCTCCAAGCTCAACAAATTGCTCCAAGTGCCAAAACGTTGCCCTAAAGGGGTGACACCATGCTTCTTTTAGGGTTTTCTTATGTGCAAAATCAAATTTAAAGTTGTAAAGGGGCAAAGTAAGGGTTGTTGACCCCTTACTTTGTGGTTTTCCCTAAAGTTAAGTTGACAAACACTTTTTAGAGGATTTGTATAAATAAGAATCATTTCTATTTCATTTTCATCATAGCTCTCCCATTGTGAGAGGACTACTTGGCTGAAATTTGTGCTCCTCTTGGGCAAATTCATTCTCTCTCTCTCTTGTGATATGGTTTAGCTCTTGCCTTATGGAATGGAGTGGTGCACTATCTCTTGGAGGCTCTTTCTCTTGGTTTGATGGTGAAAAATACTTGGTAACTAGGGTTTGTCTTGGCATTTTTTGGAATTGGTAAGGAAAATCTGCACTTTGTTAGGTTTCTTTCGTGTTCCATGTTTGTTATTGGCTAGATCCTTGGAGGAGTATAAGTGTTTACAACCTCCACCAAGTTTTATCATTTTGGTTTGTTGAAAAGGCTATTGCAAAGGTTGCTAGGAGGAGTAAAAGGGTTTACACCCTCCTAGACTTTACCTTGTTAGGGTTGTTATCTCAAGGGAGTAAAAGGGCTTACACCCCTTGAGATTTAGTAGACCTAACTTAATACAAGAAGACTCCATAACCCATTTGGCAAGGCACTAATCTTTATTTGCATTGGAGAAATAAATTGTTTGCATTACGTGATTTAGAGAGAGATTGATTTAGTTCAAGTTGAAATCTTTTCTTGATTCTTTAAGCTTGCCAAAGCCTCTAGGGCGCTTTGATTGGCCTAGTATTCTTGGAGCTATAACTTAATAAAAGCTGCAGCCATTACGGCTGCAGCAAATCACTCTATATCTTCAATTTTAACTTGCATTTCAACCATGAAAATTTGCTTGTAAGCCATTACTATCATTCTACTGCTTATTGGTAAATTATTAGTCGGATTACTTGCTTATTCTCGTGGTTGAAACTTGCTGCTGTAGCAAATCTTTGCTACAGCCACTTGGCTGTTACAAATATACTCTGAAGACATCATACAACAGCCCTCTAATACCACTAAAGTTTGTGTTAAACTATTGGGAACTAATCTACTTGTTTTATGCTTCATTTCTCAATAAATCTTTGATGCTTTGAGTGGTTACATCTGCAGTAATTAGCTCTGTTCCTTGCTGATATATATTCTTGTTTACTACAATAGTTTGGGACAGCAAGCTTAACTTGCTTGTCCACTTAATCTTTAGGCTTGTATACTCGTCTCTTCTTGTGTCTCAGGCAAGTACAACAATCTTCTGCAGGTACATTACTTCTTGGCAACCTTCCCGCATCAACAAGACTTCATCCCAAGCCTTCCATCTCTCCACAACTTGACCTCTGGGGGCTTCACTTCCATAACCTCACTTTCCATCTCATTTCCCCCTAGGGTCACCCGAGATTCCCCCCTTGTGTTGGATTTATCCTTCACTAAAGTGAGGGGAGGGTTTATCTAAGGTGACAGTGGGTAGACTCTCCCACAGTTATCGCCATCTCGTGGATTGGGTCGGGCTTTGCCCAATCTACAGTTTGCACAATAACACTACCCTCAGGAAGGAGCACTAAGAGACAGACCAATATTATCATAGTTCCGGACTCCTGATCAGTGCGAACCCGTGGGACCTTCCCCCATCCCACAAGATTATAGTGACATGACCAGATCAAATCCCTTCCCAGGAGACGAATGAGATCCCCCAAGCCTCAGCAACGAACTACCTCTTCCAGACAGCAGCGCAGCGGACGATCCAGGCATCCCACCAATTCTCCCTCTAGACATCATACTATACTCAACTTCCTTCATTTGACCTCGGATGGTAGGAGAGATGTGTCTATTCCATGACAGACCTATCTCATTACTTTTGGTTCTACTTGTTCTTGGATCTTCTCTTATACATCTCCACTTCAGAGAGGATCTCTAGGCTTGGGGTTTAGGAATATTCATGCCTCAGCTTAAATCTCACTCCCTACTCTACCTTACTTGACTTGCTTTCTGCATCTTGCCTTTTATAGGAGACCATTTAGTACTCCTGCTTTGTAATGACATCATTGTACTCAACAATCCTTTTAACCTAATTTTGTGTTCATTAGTCGAACAATAATAAAATTATTTTATCTTATCTTATCATCTTCTATGTTCCTACTAAAGACAAAAATATTATTTATGAATTCAAGCAAATTTTCCAAGAGAAGGCCTAAAAATATTATCTACCATTTGTATAAACATAACCAAAGGGAGGGCATCACCAAGAACTTGTAATCGCCATCTCAGTATAATATTGGTTTTTGGCATATTTGTTTCTTGTATTCTAACTTGATGGTAACAACTCCTAAGTCAATCTTAAAAATATGACGGCACTTTAATATAGTATCTAACATATCATCAATATGATCAAGAGGGTACTTATCTCAGACGAGGACCTTTTCCGAAAGGATAAATCTATTTGAGTCCAAACATTAACCCATTTTTTCTATATTCTTTGCTAATTGTAGCAAATGTTTCACAATGTTCACATGCTTCTACATGTATTTAAAGAGTAATTTCTTTAGATGCCTACACCCGTTAGCTAAGTTAGTTCTTATACATAGGGTAGGTGGCACATTAAGTTGTTGGGGTACACATACCCACACCTTGGGTATTCAAATCGAGTACGAGTACATGTAACCCGTTCCCAATTTGGGAGCGAGGACATACCTCGAAGTACTTGCCCCATTAGAGTACAACTAGGGACATCCATCGCAAAAAATCTAAACGTACCCTGAACTCTGAAATTTAGTACACCAAGGGCAATTTCTGCATACAAAAAATGTTTTTTTAACAAAAACAAACCCAAAAAGAAAAGAAATGTGGGCCCTATTCCAAAACCCTAACCCATCACTTCCCAACCACTTCCATGAACTCAAAAGCACAAAAAAACACTTCATCTTTACAATTTCATTTTCAGATTGAAGGGATAAACAATCCAATGATAAAAAATAAGAAAGATTAGGATTTTGGTGTCATTTTTCTTGCAACAAATTCATGGACAAGAGTTTTCATTTTGGAAATTCCATTAGGAAATTTTTTAATGTACTTGGTTTACGACTCAAGAGCTATTATTGAGAATGATCAAGTTTATTGTTTTTCTAATGACTGTATGTCAAATGATTGTTCAATGTTAGAATGGCAATTCTCATACGTGAATTGTGAATGTCAAATTGTCAATTTATAGAATGCCAATCTTTGACTTTGAAGTTGAAAATTGAATGATTTGAATGATGATCATGAATCTCGTTACCCTTCATACTGCATGAGGATTGCATGTGTGATTGTTATCACACATTATAGGGATTTGCAGGACGATAGCTTCAAGAGAATGGTACTTCAATTGGGTTGCTTTCATAGTTTGGATTGGACGAGGTTCATTTCTCTTCTTGATAGATTAGTGGCTAGGGATCATCCATTTTGTGGTGGCATATCTAGGGTTTATGGTTTCACTTGATGCCTTGGTTGATAGTTGTGAGATGCTCTTTGGTGTTATGGTATAGCATTGGTGGGTGGTTCATGATTATGTTATTCATGGTCAGCCTAGCCTAACACTCATACATCTCTCTTGCGGAACACCGTAACAATTATCGATGGATCAAGAGTGACATGGTGTCATTCTAGCTCATGAGTATTTGTAAGGGTGCAACACACTGTCCCCTTTTGTTATGACTTTGGCTTATGGTGGGGTTTGCTAGGAGATACCACTTCTATTATCTTGGTACAAAAGCTTTATGAAGTATACTCCTCATTGGCACATATGTGGAGGCAATTTATTATTATTTTAATGGGGCCAACCCACATTTGCACCTTAAACCATATCTTTGTTGGAGCAAGCCTTTACTGATGGCACATGTGAAGGCAATTTTATATTATTTTATTGTGGAACATTTTATTCATTAGAGGGGAGTCGTTTACCTTTTAAGCTCAAGTTCTTGTCATGATGTCACAAGTGGGGGCCTTTTTCTTAAGGAAGATTAGTCTTCTAATGGAGCCGCCTTAGTTTGATAAATACATTGGATATGATAATCCCCTTGTGTGGAAGTGGTCTTAGTATTATTTTAGTATGGGATGTTTTGTTCATAGACTTGTAATAAAAAGTGAATATCACATGTGGTGGGGGCATATTAAATGAAGGCATGATCTATTATTATATTGTGAAGATGGCATCATATGAAGAGGCCACTTTATTATTTATGTAGCCACATTTGTTCATTGGATGGGGTCATCCCCTTTAGTACACATAACATGCCGCTTCGTTAATACATGGAGCTGCCCTAATATGTTGAGCCGTGAGATCTTCATAACCATATTAATGGAAGCATCCACCTTTGGAGACCGAATTTGTTGAAGAGACGTCTTTTTGGTTGACACTTATGAGGATCCACTTCATTTTTAGTGGGACGATCCATGTATTAAGGGTTCTTATTGGTCTTTGCACGTGATTTGAGGAGGATGTTTCACATTGGAGGAGATCTATGAGTTCCACACCCTAGATCTAGGATTACACTTGCTATTTTGAGGATCCTTTGCATATTTTGAGGAGCTAGTTGTTGAAGCATTGCACTTGGAGCACTTTCATTTGTTGGAAGCTTGTACATGTGGATTGACGACCACTTCTTTATGTATTGTTGACTATCACGTGGAGGATATTGTTTCTTTACTCCTCCCTAGGGTAGATCTAGGATTTGCCTTATATATTATTATTTTATTGTTGAGAAGAGTTGAGTTGAAACCTATATAAGGGTTTACTCTCTCTAATTTTTGTATGGTGAATTTGGGGCTAGACCCCTTGGAGCTTAGTAGAACACTTGTTGGATGTAATTGAAGATCAACGAATTGCTTAATGGATAAGAAATCTTCTAGATCTCTATGTTATCTCATGTTGATGAAATTTTATGGGATCATGGTTATGAAACATTGAATGGGGTAATACCATTCCTCTTCTATTGTATTTATCATTGGGATGTTCTATATTGATGCATGTTTCTCTACATTTGTTTGTATGCACTTGTAATCCATTCATGATAGGTCCAACTTTCTTACCCATTGGAGTTTATCTACACCAACATAGATCCATCTTAACCTCGGATCTATCAAGCATCAAGAAGGATCAAATCTCTAGAGATGCAAACCTTTAACCTTTCCTCAAGTTTTGCACTCTAAAAAAGGTTTGCACCTCGAGAGATTTGATCTCCGCACTTGATAGATCCAGGGTTAAGATGGATCTATGTTGGTTTAATACATTAATATTAAAGTATTACAAAATATTAATATTATAAAATATATTAATATATTAAAAAATGTATTAATATTTTTTAATATCTTAATATCGACCTCCATATATTACAACCTCCGTAACCACTACATTGTTTTCGTGATCTATTAATTGAAGCTAGGGAAAATCGAAACAGAACAAATTCAAACCAATATATTTTTTTTAATATATTAATAAGATAAAATATATTAATATATATTAAAATATTACATTTTTTAATATATTAAAAAAGTAATTATATACCAAATCAAAGTAATTATTACAACCTCCATATATTAAGCCGACTTTATTTTTATAAAGATTATTATTATTTTTTTTAATTGAGCGAACTTAATTATTATAATTATAACATAACATAACACTTAACAATGAACACTTTACACCTCAACATCTCCCCCATACTAGGTTGTAGAGCACCTCTCGGTGCCACTAGTGTTCTCCCTTGATAAATTTCTAAAGTTTGGGACAACAAGAAAAGGGTTAATTAAGCTTGTACTTTGCAGCCATATTGTTTCTCTTTTCCTAAAAAGGACAACCTCCCATTGAGCCTTGATTTGACTCCATTTTCCTAATAAAAAGACACTAGTCTCCGATCCATTCATCCACTCTATGTACTACATGTTAATATTATGGTAGCTTAGGGAGGTATGAACCTCTATTGTGACCTATGACGAGATTAGAATATTCCGGAAGGAAGCAAAGAAGTAAAGGAAACCCTAGACGAGATGTCGGCTACAGAAATATAATTAATATGAATTAATTAGTACCCAGAAGGAGAAGTCGACCCCAGTAAATCTGTCAGAACCACTATAAATACAGGGCGCCAGTCTCTCATTTGACACATTCTCAGAATTGCAGAGAGCCAGTTGTGCGCACTGCAGTTGGCAGTTTTGTGCGCAAGTTTCTAGGGAAGGTTTTGCGCTAGTTTCTGGGTGGGACTATCTGATCAACTTTGGTTTCTATTCTTGCTTGGTGCATTAGCCTTGCTTGGCTATTGATTGCTACCAGTGTTCTTCTCTGTCAAGGTCAAGGTGCTCGAAGGGTGGCTTTGGCCTATGGTTGAGTGACAAGGGTATTTTCAATGGTAAAACGAGCACAATCTTTCATATTCTAACAGGTTATGGGCCGTAAAATTGTTTTGCTGGAATTTACTCTTCACTTCACCTTGCAATCCATGGTCAAAAATTCCAGCAATCCTATTCTAGGGAAGCCCTCCTTGTGCCAGAGGAGAGCCGACTTAAAGTGTGAAGGGGGTTGATGAGGTGACATTGGCCTCCCTCTTAGTTTCTCTAAGGCCTTGGTGGAGCTTTAGGACTTTATTTCAAGAAGTGAGAATTTGAGAGGTAACAAATCTCATTTGAATATGAATTTGATTCATTTGTTGATTTGATGAATTATAGCTGTCTTTAAAAAAAAAATCATATATATAAAAAATTTGATGTCGTTGTTGTCAATTTTTTAGCATTTAATGCATTTAATTTCAGATCTGAAAATTACTTCCAAGTGACCTCAAACAGTGAACTAGGGTTGTTATCGCTGAATAATTTTACACCGAAATTATGACATAAATTATAACAAAAGCACAAAAATCAGAGAGAAAGCATCCATGCAAAAGAGACAAATTACTTTTCAGTAAAATTTTCATATTGAGAAATTATGAGGACAAAAACTAGTCCTCTCAACAAATTACACCTTCAGTGAAATTCCGAAAAACCCTTCCAAGTTACAAATCTTTTGTACGACCCTGCTGAGGTCACCTGTACGGCCCCCTACGTCACCCTCCTCACACATGTGATTGTACGGATGTCCTGGGCTACTGTACAAACCCGCATATGTGGTACAACCTACAATAATTGCGTCGTACAACTCGCATGTGTGGTTGTTCCTGCAGTTGTACGATCCGCACGTGTCATACGGACTGTACAGATCATGTGTGCGGCCTCTTTTGTTGCTCCTCTCATACGTGTGAGCTCACACGTGCGGCCTCTCTCTCTTGGCTAAAAAATTAAAAAAAAAACAACAAAAACACTAGGACAGATTTGCCTAAGTGAAGAATTACCTTTGCTGAAATTGCCACCCCAATCTCCTTAGAAAGAGAGCTCACTCATTCATGCCAATACCATAATGACAAGATGAAAAAACTCACAATGAGATATTCGATGTCTCCTCACACTGCCTCCCCTTTTATAGGAGTCTAATGAGTAAGTTTAGGAACCCCTTATAAACTCAACATTAAATTAGAATTGTTTATTCCTCCATGTGGGTGTGAAGCCCCAACAACAGCAACTCCAAACCCAACTCCATACAAAGAGGGTTTTCACAAAATAAAAAGTGCAATGTGAGTGCCAACAAAGATTCCCACATGCCCGACACCAAGGCCAATGTGAGAATACTTTCCTGATGCTACAAAAACATCAACACTCCCTCTTAGCGAGGGAGGTATTCTCAACCACTCGTAGCTTGTCCATGAAGTAGACAAACTTCCCCTTTAGTAGGGGTTTGGTAAGAATATCTGCAATCTACTCATCTATGGAAATATACTTGAGCTTCACAGCTCCCTTCAGCACCCTGTCTCTAATGAAGTGGTATCTGATTTCAATGTCTTTCAACATGTCATGAAACACTAGATTCTCTGAGAGTTTGACACAACTCTGATTGTCACAATAAATCAATGTGGGCTCCAACACCTGACCAGATAACCTTGCAAGAAGCTTGTGAATCCAAATAGCCTCACAACTCGCCAAACTAGCTACCGTATACTCTACCTCTGTTGAACTGAGTGCCACGAAATTTTGTTTCCAGTTTAACCAGGAAACCACTATTGATCCCAGGCTGAAACAACCACTGGAAGTGCTCTTCCAAACAACTGCACTACCTGCCCAATCTGAGTCTGAATATTTATGTAGCTTCACTCCATCACCCCCGACATATCTCAAGACCAAATCCAACTGTGCCCCGAAGGTACCTAAGCACATGCTTCGTTGCTACCCAATGCACCTGCCTCGACGCAACCATAAACTGGCTCAAGGTGTTGGCAGCAAAGAAAATATCTGGCATGGTATTGACCAGATACATCAACGAACCAATCAACTGCCTATACATCGTGGGATCCACCAAGTTTGAATCCGAAGCCCCCAACTTCTTTAGATTGGTGATCATAGGTGTAGTCGTGGACTTACAGTCCATCATCCCAAACCTCCTCAATATCTCAATTGCATAGTTCCCCTATCCAAGGAAAATCTCGCCCAACTGTTGCCACACCTCCAATCCCAAGAAGTAACGCATCAAACCAATGTCCTTCATCTTGAACTCCAAAGACAAATCCCTCTTGCAACTGACAATGAGCTTCTCTACTCCCGTAAGGAACAAATCAACACACAACACCAATATAAGAGGCGCGTAGTCTAAACATTCGACTTTTTGGTGTTTTTACGGGCATATTTTCCGATCAATTTTGTCGGAAATCTAGCCAAAAATTGTTGGAACTCCAAATTTGAGTGATTAAGTCTGTATAATTCGAGTGTCGTGAGAATTTTTCAGGGTGTTGAATTTGTTTATGCATTCAAAAATTAAATTTAAACAACAGAAAATGGTGATTTCACCAACATCTGTTTCGCCAAATACAGGTGAAAAAGTTCAAAAGGTCGAATGTTTAGACAACGCCATATAAGAGGATCCTCACCAAACCTATATGAGATATAGGTGGGTATCCGCTTCACTCTTGGTGAAGCCCATGCTCTGCAAATACCCATCAATCCTTGAGAACCATGCCCTGGGTGCCTGCTTGAGTCTGTACAAAGCTTTCTTCAACCTGCAAACATGGGACTCCCTCCCATGTACCTCAAAGCCCTAAGGTTTCTCTATGTACACCTCCTCCTCAATCACACCATTGAGGAATGTTGTCTTCACATCCATCTAATGTATCCTCCACCCTGTTGTAACAAATATTGAAATTTTGGCTTTCAGTCACTTAGGAGAGAAAAATTTATAGTGTTTAACTACCGGAAGTGTAGATGTGAGAAAACGGCCATTTGTTTGTCATGCGCATCACTAAATGTTCTCTACCTGTCATCTTCAGTCAAATAACGCCGAAATCAGCCCCAAAAGCCACAGCAGTATAACAGTCACAAGCCAACTCACGAAAAATCCAAAGACAGGGTTCACATGAGAATCAAATAAATGTACCATATGTTCGAGCGTTGAGTCACAAGGAGAATGAATGGAAGCATTGGCAGTGGAACGACCACATACACCGAGCATTAAGCCACATGAAAAAAAAGCTCATGAGTCCAGATTTTTTGCCATCAGGGATTTGGCCAACGTAGATATTTTAATAACTACAGCCCCGATCCCTGAATTCACTAAGGTATTAAAGGATAAGCCGGGTCAAATAAAGATTAAGAAAGATTAACGTTAATAAATGTCATCGCAATTTCGCGATTCGGGTTTTCTCGCGTCAAGTATTATTGAAGTCCCGACACTTAAATTCATGAAAGGTTAATTGTTAATTGTGATTAATTAAGAAATTAAAGCAAATGATTATCGTCTAATTAATCCCATCGCGATTTCGCGATTCGAGATTCCTTGCATGTCATAACTCTTGAGGACATGATACCCGAAACCCGAAGGCCCGAAAGAGTGCAATATAAAAGCCGAAATCTATTTCGGGGATTTGGCCGACGTGGATTTTTTTTTATAACCACTGCTTCGTTTCCCCGAATCCCGAAAACCCGAAATCGGGACTCCAGTCATATGCAAAACTGCTTTAAAAAAACGCAACTTTCACAGTCGTGGAGAGGCAATTTTTCGCGTTCAAATAGTTGATCGACATCCAAAAATCCTAAGTTGTCCAGTGGTGTCTTCAGAATTTCATTTTGAGCTTGGTAAGGCAGTCAAAAGTCCCCCGAAATATGAGGTTCATTTTCAAAAATGTGGCGTTTTTTACTATGCTGAGTCATCATTTTCAAATGAGGATTCTGAGTGACTGGAGTATCATTTTGAGAAACGGTTGAAGGATTTTGTGCCTAACACATCAGAGATCATTAGTCTCTCTCAGTTTTCCTACAGGTGTCACAGATTAGGAGAATCGAATCCATCTCCGAGCCCTAATTTTCGAATTTCATATTTTCTTGTTTTGACACATGTTTGTTAAATGCAAATTTGGGGAAAATGAAAATGTGTCTCAGGGAACTGAAAGAGGTTTTTGCTCAAAATAAACAAACACACAAAAGCCTCTTTCAGTTTATACACAACTGTCGCGATTCGAGAGATACAAAGCCATAACCGCAGCCCTAGTTTTCAGTGGTTTGGCCCATTTTCTATGGCAGAAAGTTTCAAGAATTGGTTGTAACAGTTGTTATCTTTTAGATTAGAGAGGATTTCGACCTCAATAGATATATGAGGCATATTTGAAGAAGAAGGAGGGGGAAAGACACAGGAGTAGTACTCCTGGGCCGTAGCTTTCATTTTCAGTTTAATAAAATATTGCAGAAGCATGTTTTATCCATATCAGAGATTCTTGTGATGT
>JASDQU010212310.1:1107-14824 GCA_032191745.1 Picea mariana
AAAATGACAATTTTGAAAAAAGAAGACTTTACAATCCAAATTATTTTTAAGTCAAACCAAAATCTAAAATTTTGCAGCTAAAAGACTTAACAATGAGTTGAGGAAACTATCAATAGCCATGCTATCCACCGTAAAACCCAACCAAAATGATGGTGCTATTTTGGGAGTTAACAGAAAATACCAAAGAAACAGGGAAAAACACCCTTAGTGGCGTTGCCAGGTAAGCTTGTAAGAAAAGGTCTATGAGGCAAGGCTTACTGAAAAGTTTTGTCCTTGAGGAATATTGATTCAGTGTTCCTCGGCAACAGTGCCAAAATGTTATTGCACAGTTTGTAGTTTAGGTTAAGGGCTAAAGGATAGTGGCCAAACTAGCGTAACAGGAACCTTCCTCACCCAATGTCACCAAAATGGGGAGGTTATTTCTATTTAGGGAGGTTAACCCAAGGGAGAAGTCCCCGGTAACTTGGGGTTTTGAAGAGGCTAAGGTATAAAGTCAAGGTCAAAGTTTCCTCCTCACAGGTTACCACCAAGGTCAGAAAGTCCAGCTAATCAACCAATAAAGAAGTCTATGCCCAAAAGAGAACACCTGCCCAGAACAAGACAACAATAAAGAATATATGCAAGATATAATCCAGTGGGTTAGTACTTCATATAACTATCTGACATTAATAATTAAGCAATGTAAAACAACAGGTATTAATGAGATCAATGTTTTGTCAATTAGCTATGGAAAAGTATCAATTCATCAATAACTATTGAGGTGATGTGGCTAACAATGTATCTAATCAATACTTTACTCAATAAATGCTTTAAATCATCACCTAATTGCTTATCATCAACATATGATGCGTCTAGATGGAATATTCAAGTGTGACGTCAACCTTGTTAGGGTTATCTAGTTAGTTAGGGTTTCAAAAATTAAAGTTTTGAGAGTTGTTTTGAGCACTTTCACTTCAATGTTGTGTGTCTAAGATCAGTGCCTAGGGGTAGATGGAGTCAAGTAAGGAGAGGGCACAAGGTTTTTAAGGGGTAAAGACTAAGGACAAGAGGGAAGGGTTCTAGAGTGTTGCAATGGCAGGGCCCTAGAATCAAAACCCTAGGGGAAAGAGGATCACTCTGGTGTTGCTTAAGAAAGACCTCATGCTCTTTCCTCCTTCCTTAGGTCAACTTGGAAAAATGGCTAGCATAAAAGATAAGTCAAAACTAGAGGATGAGGTGAGGGAAAGTGTTGCAATGGCAAGGCTTTATCACCAAAATCTAGAGGATGGATGACCCTAGGTGTAGATAACCTAGGCCTAGGACGTCACCCCCCTTCTTAACCTTTAAAAATCAAAGCTAGCTTAAGGGAAGAAGCTAGAAGAGTGTAGCAATGGCTAGGCTCTATCCTCCTTCTTCAATGGCTGAAAATTTCTCTCTAAGGGGACATGAAACAAGGACCTACTTGTGTTCTTCTTACCTAGGGTTTTAAATCAGAAATTTTACTAGTAAATGCAAGAATATAAACCTACAACCATTCAGTTAAGAAGTTTTGCAAGAAAAACACTTAGATATCAAGATGAAAAGCATATGAAAGCCCTAGTTGTAAACCTTCCTTCAAGAGAAATGCGAAAATATGCCAAGAAATCCTTCCATCAAAAAGTGTGCCTCACTTTAAAAGACCAAATACCCAAGTAGGGCGCAAAAAATTAGACCTCACAAGTGTGAGTTATTGTGTTATCTTCAAATGAGGGAAAAACATCCTCAATATATAGTGTATTATGACCTATAATTAAAATTAGGTCATTAAAAATAGCCGACAAGGATACAAACCAAAATCATACTATTTTTACATTAAACTTTTTACTAAAACCCTAAATGAGCAAGAAATGAGACGTTAAGCCCTCCTGAGGGAGACGTTGGTCCCTTTTGGGGCTAGTCCACCATCGAGAAGTCAAACGTTAGCCCTTTCCGGGCTCCTCCAAGAAGTCACATGTGCCAACCATCCTATCAAACTACCACATGCTCAAGGTGATGCCAAGGCCTCCTGGGTGACATCCTGGTCATGAAAAGGAAACGCTCCATCTGAAAAGGGGTCAACCCCCGAGGGTTGGGCTCAGCCAAAGTGTCCTAGATGAAACATCCTTCTTCTTCTCAAGTGCCATAGCTCAACCAATCATTGTCCTGTCTCTGCCCCTGATGGGGTCCAAGCAACCATCTGATGGGCTCTTCAGCCTCATGGAGGTCTGAACTAATCATCTCCCCATGTGTTCCTGGTCCAACTTGTACCTGTTTTTTGGGCATGGTCAGGAGCACATCAAAAACTTCTCCCTCCATGGTCTCATTAGTCATAGGGATCATAACAATGTCAATTATATCTCATCATTAATGTCATCAAACATATGCATAAAAACCCTGATAGATCATTCAATAGCTCAAAGACATTACAGAGACCTACAATACAAAGCCGAAGAAAGAGACACAACACCCTATTGGGATAGTATCCATAAGGAAAGGAAAGTCTCCAAGGGGTATCATCCAAGCCATGTAAATCAAGGTGATGTGGTCAAGGGATGTCTAGAATTAGGGTAGAATGAGAGCTAGGGCTGCATTGTCTTACCTGTGGGTGCCTTTGTAGAAGGCGAGTTGTACCTGTCATGGATGCAAGTTTTTTCCAAGCTCCTTTTTCCTTTTATTCTTATCTTTATTTTTTTCTTTTCATTCTTTTTATCGAAGGACTAATCGTAGGACACTGCCTTGGTGTGGTGACTAGAGCTGACAGTGTTACCCACAAGTACCTTCACATAAATGATAAGGTTGGCTCGTGATGAGGCCCCCTTTCCCTTGGCCCTCCAACCAAAGGTCACTGCCCTAGCGTGGTTACCAGATGATGGCAATGTCATACTGCTAAGTACCCATGAACATAATATGTTGGCTTGTGATGAGACCCCCTATCCTCGTAATTAGGTCTTGTTTGTTTATTTTCCTTGGGTCCCTCTTGTTTCTTGCTGAGAGGCCTTTTATTGCCTTCTCAGAGATCCCTGGGTGAAGCATCTCTAGGTCTTATTCTTATTGGATTTTATATTTTACTAGCTGCTTTTACCTTCTGGGCCTTTAGCCCCTTCTTCCCATTATATAAGGTGCAACCCCACAAATAGATCATCCTAATGCCCAGACTAGGAGAATGGGGCAGATGAGTGAGAGATAAGATGAAAAAAGTGATGATATGATGGAAGAACATGATGGATCTTCAGAAATCCCCCTCGGTGGAAAACCAAAACCTATGGGTATAGGCTTTCTAGGGAAACCTGTCAATCCCCCCAACCATGGTCAAGTGGATCAATGTAAGATCCAAGCAGTTGTCAGAAATAAAAGGACTAAGATGCATATATCTAAAGGTTATAATGATAAAAAAATGACACATACCATGATACCTGGACCAATTGCCTAATGAAGCAAGAGCCTTCTCTGATACAGGACTAGACCGATGGTGATGGATGCTACTACTGCTGACAAGACAAGTCTGATGAAAGAGAATAAACATGGGCCCTCCAGGGCCATGGTCAGGTCAATCCTGCTCTCGGTACTCCGTTTCTAGGACCTATGGGCCTCGAGACATGATCTCCTAGTTATCCCTTGAAATCAGGGATAACATGCCTCATACAGAGGGGGTAGAGCTCAAGTTTACTTAGCTTTTGATTTATCATTCATATCCCATTATTTTCTTTTGCATTTTGAATTTATAACATTCTCTTTCCATTCTTTTTAACAACTACATCAAACTCTGGCATTCAAGCCCCTTTTTCTCATAGGAGAATGAAGTATAGATTTTTTTGGGATACATGTAACAACCATTCCCAAAAGATAGGACAAAGAAAGGAAAATAGATGGAAAGTGTTAAGTATTGGAAGGTATGGGTACGTTACCCCTATCGAGGCCTCCCAGTAGTACCCCTTTTCCCTAAGAGTGACAACACTTGACTAGAACACATATGATGGCCACCAAGGTGAAACAAGGAAAAAAAACATAACTTCCAAACATCATGATTCTTTATCTGACTTCGACCCATGATCCTTACCTAAATTTCCAATACATTAAATATATAAAACTTTGTATTAAACAATGGCTAATATACCTCATGTGTGTTGGACCACCATCATTGGATGAGTCTATTGATCAAATCAATGAGAAGAGAAATTATGAAGAAGAGGCATCTGAGGGGCTGTTGTCTGTGGAGAATGTTGGTCATCATCTTTGGGACCACTTTCTATAATGTGGATCATGAAGAATGATCTCCTCTAGTTACCCCTAGGTGAGAGGGGGTAATAGGTACCATTTTAGGAACATCACGTGAATGGCACATATGAACCAAGACATGTATGTGTCTATGAGAGAGGGAAGGGTGAGGTTACCATGTTAAGAATGGCAAACCAACGTCCCAGATGAATTTTCATAGTGGGTTTCCTGCAAATTGTTCAAGAGTATTACTTGAATATGATCTCCAGTCACTTGGGAACACAAACTACTATTGAACCATCAAGAAGGATTATTTCTATTGTCTTGAGAACAATAAAAGAGTTCTGATATTGTATTCATTCAATTCTATGAAATTTAGTAACAAGTACTATATAAAGTGTTTCCATTGAACTATCTTAAAGGCGATAATTTTTTTTTGAAAGACAATTTCCCAACAATCTACTTTTGTCAATGTTCGGAATAAGTCATGCTTCATTCTTGGAAAGTATTAACAAGTTTATAAAAGTATTAATTTCTTCTTGGGCTTGCAATCCGACTTCAACATCCATGGAAGGGGGCTCATCTTGATGAGGCTTTCGAGACCTTGGTAGGATGCTGGTAGATTTCATGGAGGTTGGACTAGTTCTATGGGCCTTGTTATCGCACAGTTTGTAGTTAGGATAAAAGACAGATAAAAAGAGGTCAAAATAGTGTAATTTAACCAATCCCACCCACTGTCACCTCTATGGGAAGGTTCTTTCTATTTAGGGAGGTAAGGCCGAGGGGAGACATCCCTGGTGACCTGGGGTTTTTAGAAGGCAAAAGGTTTTAGCAAGGCTAAGTGATAATAATCCCCCTCACAAGTCACCACCTGATCAGAAAGTTTGTCTTATAGCCAATAAGGATAACTGGAAGTAATAACCAATAAGATCACCAGCCTGAGACAAAGCAACAATAAAACTACATGTGCAATCTTGCTTTCTTGTTAGTACTTCAAATAATCAATGACTTTTCTGATAATAAGCAATTGAGAAACAAATATTGACGAAGTCAATGTTTGTACAATAGCAACGGTTACAATATCATTTCTCAATAAATAATAAAGAAACTTGGCATTCAATGTAATAAATCAACACTTCATATATAATTCCTTAACCAACCATTCAATTGCCTTAAAAGTAAAACAATAGCTGCACAAAGGTGTTTATAGCACAAGAAAGATGACAACAACACTAGGGTTAGTAGATTTAGTCTAGGCTAGGGTTAGTATAGTTAGGGTTTGTTCAAAGGTATTGGAAGTTTATATGATCAAGTTGCTCAACAAAAAAGGCCTTCAATTAGTGTGCTCCTAGGGTATATGGAGTCAAAAGGAGGATGCAATAACTGAAGGATCAAATGATAATGGTAAAGACTAAGGACAAGAGAGTTAAACCTTGAGGTGTTGCTATGGAAAGTCCTCAAGGATGAAACCCTAGGGGAGAGAGGCTCACTTTGGTGTAGGGGAACTAGGCCTCAGTGCTCTCTCCTCCTTCCTTAGCTCAATGGAAAAATGGCTGGCTCAAAAGATTGCATAAAACTAAGACAAGAAGGTTTGCAAGTAACGTGTTGCTATGACAAGGCTTTACTAGGAAAACCCTAGGAAAAATTGGCTCACCAAGGTGTAAGGGAACTAGGCCTTGATGCATTTTCTCCTTCTTAGCTCAAAAAATAAGAAAAATGGCTAGCATGGAAGAAGATGGATGGAGTGTTTCTATGGCAAGGCTCAATCCTCTTCAACAAGGACTAGAAAGAAAGAATATAGTGTTGCTAAGGCAAGGCTCTATCTTACTTCAACAAATAAAATGGCTTAAAACCTTGGTAGGGACATAAGACAAGGACCTTCAATGTGTGCTTCTCCCCTAGGGTTTAATTCAACAAATTATAACCATAAATGCAAGAAAAACAATACTACAACCATTCAATTAAGAAGTTTTGCAGAAATTCACTTACATTTAACCAAGAAATCATATAGCAAACCCTTGTTGTAGTACCTTCCATGAAAAGAAATGCCCAAATGCCAATAAAAGTACAAAAATGTCTTCCTTCAACAAGTGCACCTCACAATTTCAGCCAATAGCTCCAAAGGTAGCGTAAATTTCAGACCTCACTAATGGGTGAGTGAAATATGATGGGAAAATGAAGGTGAAAACCCTCAATTTATATAGTACAATGACCTAATTTTACTTTTTAGGTCATGAAAAGGATGACAAGGCCAAAATACTAAAATCATACTATTTTACATTAAATGTTTAAATTAAAACCCTAATCAAACAATAAAAAGATGTCATCCCCTTTCTAGGGTGACATTAGCCCCTTTGAGGGAAAATGCATCCTTCTGAAGAAAAACGTTATCCCTCCTAGGGCTTCTCCAAGCTGCCACACATGCAAAACTGCACTTTCCATCTGCCAAAATGCTCATGAAGAAATGATGATGTCATGAAAATCCTGGGTGACATCCTAGGCCTTCCAAGGCCAGCGTTCCACTAAAAAGGGCACAATCCCCCTAGGTCAATTTCTGTCAGGGTGCCTCTGCAAGAAGTCCTTATTCTCTCTGGTGAAAACCCCTCTATCCTACCTTTTCCCCTTGCTGGGGTCTCAACATCCATATGGTGGGCTCTTTAGCCCCATGGAGGTCCAAACTAATCATATCCCCATGTTTACCTGTCCAACATGGTACCTGTCTGTCGGGCATGATCCTGCACATCAACAACTACGCCCTCCATGGGATCATAAGTCACAAATATCATAGCAATGTCAATCACATTTCATCATCAATATTATTAAACATGTGCATAAAACCACTATTACCATAGTTGAAATCTCAAAGACATTATACAAGCCTATAATACAAGTCTAGGGAAAGTGACAGGGCGTCCTATTGGGCTAGTGTCCACTGGAAGAGGAAAGTTCCCCGAAAAGACTAAATCTAAGCCATGTAAGTGGGTTATGTGGATAAGGGATGTCCTGACAATGGGTGCAGTGAAAGCAAGGGAATGCAAAGCTTTACCTGTGGGTGCCTTTGTAGAAGGTGAGTTGCACTTGTCCTGGATGCAATTGTTTCCAAGCCCATTCATGCCTTTTATTCTTTATTCTTATTGCTTTTTTTTTTTGAAGTAGCTAATCAGGGGACACTGCCCTGGTGTGGTGACTAGTGGTGACAACGTTACCCACAAGTAATTTCAAAGAAATGAGAAGGTTGGATTGTGACAAGACCCCCTTTCTCTTGTCCATGCAACCAAGACTCACTACCCTGGCATGGTAACCAACTGCTAGTATTTTCATAATGCTAGGTACCCATGGACCTAATAGGCTGGATCATGATGAGACCCCCTATCCTCTGACTAAGTCTTGCTTTATTATTTTTATGGGTTCCCCTTGTTTCTTGCTGAGGAGCCTTTTACTTCTTTCTCGGGGATCCCTAGGCGAAGCATCTCAAGGTTTTATTTTTAGGATTTTATCTTTTTCCAAATTGATTTTACCTTCTGGGCCTTTAGCTTCTTCTTGCCACAAGGTAAGGTGCAACCCTCAAATGGTTTTGCCAACCCAATGCCTGGAAAAATGAAATGGGGTAAATGAGTGGGAAGTAGGATAAAAAGTGGTAATATGAAAGGAGTGGACGATGGCTTTTCAAAAATCCCCCAGTGGAAAACCAAAACCTATAGGCACAGGCTTTCTAGGGCATCCTGTCATTCCCCCAAAACATGGTAAAGTGAAAAATTATAAGATCCAAGCATTTGTTAGAAACAAAATGAATTAGATGCACATATTCAAAGTTTTTGAGGATCAGAGTGATACATACCATGATTTCCAGACTCATTACCTCATGGAGAAAGAACCGTCTCTGATACAAGACCAAGTTGATGGTGATGGATGTTGTTGCTGCTAGAAAAGCAAAGGCGCTGAAAGGGAGAAAAAATGGTGTCTCTAGGGCCATGCCTAAGTTGATCTGGCTCTTTGTACTCCATGTCTAGGACCCATGGGCCTCGAGATAGAATCTCATAGTTATCCCTAAAAGTGGGGATAACATCTGGCTCCAACTAGGGGACATGTGCTCACTGTAGAGTGCATGAGAACTTCAACATCTCTGGCATGACATGTAACCTGCTTGATCTTAATAGAAAACATCAATACCCATTTGGGGTGGTGATACCACCCCAACATACATATATATAAGACTGAAATAAAGCAATCATAAGTGTGAATGTAAAAGGAACTACTCTAGTATGCAATGCAGATGGTATAACACATGAAATGCAAATGCCTACTTACTTGTACTTACCTGCTGGCTGGATGTTAGGTGTCGTCAAACAACCAGTGAAACCCATCCAGCAACGTCCGACAATACCTACCTTTGTTTTTTATCATAAGCCAAAACAATGATAAGTCAAGCACAAAAATGACATGGGTTAGAGTATATGTCGTATCATCAGAAGTCACAAAGTCTAACTCATGGAGGTGGGTGGGAGGGATAAAATCCTGTCAAGTCCATCTTTGAGGAAAGTACTCAATTCACTTCAGGGAGGGGTCATGGAAAGTCCAAGGTTTAGAACACTGACTCAAAAGGTCTGCAAGTTGGCTACCTAGGACGTCCTCACATTCTGAAGTCTGGGGAGGGATTGACAATGATCTAGTAAATGACTGACAAACTGTCAAGGGAAAGTTGAAAAACTGAGATGATAGACTTAAACTTGTAGTTTTCAACCAACCCTTGGATTCTCAAGTTTGCTTTAGAGGAAACTCAATACAAAAGATATAATTCCCAACTATGCCTTTAATGATACAACAAGGTAAGGTAATAAGAGGTGGTTGGAGAAAAATGTCATGATAATATTTCTTTAGGAAAACAACGTTCTTAATCCTATCAAAACTTGAGCACAACGGTGGTTGATAGTCATCATCACAGAATAAATCCAAATGCTCAAAGGAGCAATTATCAAATTCCTCAAGGTATGACCGAAAAACATTAGGAAAGCACAGGATCAAGTCATCCTTGGGTGTCTGAATAAGGTCGGGTTCTTGTTGCCAAATGTCAAAATTATTAGTAACTTCATGTGATAAATGCAAAGACAACTTTTGCGAATGACCCTCAATGTTGTAAATTGGATCCCCATCATATCCAATCACATCCCATTTACGCTTCCCGACATGTATGGATTCATCAATATTATCAACAAAGTCCTCATTTTCATCATAACATGAAGGGGTTAAAACATCCAACACTTCTTTACTCTCCACATCATAAGGTAAAGAATCATTAAAAATTTGTAAGGGGAAATAACTCACCTTGCTTAATCCTTCCTGCGCAGGAGCTTCAAGTATTTGGATAACTTCATCAAGTGGAAGATCTTCCTCTAGAAGATCTAGCTTGTCCAAGGGTTCCATTTCTTCTTCACTCTCTGAATCATAGAACAAGGTATCATCAAAAAAATGGAAATGAAAGTGAACTACCTCATTCTCTTCATCTTGTGCAGGAGGGATAGGATCTTGGAGAGCTTAATCAGATTGACAAGCGGTTACTAATGCTTCATCCTCATAATTCACTTCTCTAGTTATATCTTCACTGCATTCTATTGAATCATGGGATAAATCTTGCTCATCTTCAAGGGGCTGACAATGTTCTTCATAAATCTCTTCTTTCATATCAGAGGGTTCTTGATGTTGAACATGATATGCATTCCTGAGATCTGCTCCAATCTTAGTGGTGAATCCTCCATCTTCCAAGGCTATTGTGAGATTTTGAAGGGCATCTTCATACGTTTGGCAACGTGGTTTGGTAAAGTCAACAGAAATGCTGATGAGGTGTACGAAAGATGATATACCCCGATCTTGGCAACAACCCTTAAACCAATCTTGCAAGAAGGATGGAAGAGAGAGTATGAATAGTTTCATTAGGGCATCCTCCCCTCCCAATTCTACCTCGCTTATATGTTCCAAAAAATTTATGATGTGAGGAGTTGGGAGGCCCCAAAATCTTGGAAGGTTGCTTGACCATTTTGTATCAAAACGGGTTGGGTATCCTTGAAGGATTTTGAAATCAATAGTTGGATACAGTTGTTCCCAAGATGCCATGATCCCATAACTTGGTAATATTACAGAGTTTAGAGTAAGGTGACACCTAGGAAAAGGTTAGTGGAGTCGTCAGATAATTTGCCTAAAATTATCAAAGGATAAGGGAAAACACCCTAAGTGGAGTCGCCAGGTAAGCTTGTAATATGAAGACTCTTGAGGCAAGGCTTACCGAAAAGTGTTATCTTGAGGAGAATTGACTCAGTGTTCCCCGAAAATGGCGCCAAGATGTTATCGCACAATTTGTAGTTAGGATAAAATACATATGAAAAGAGGTCAAACTGGTGTAACTGAACCAAACCCACCTACTTTCACCTCGATGGGAAGGTTCTTTCTATTTAGGGAGGTAAGGCCAAGGGGAGATGTCCTCGGTGACCTGGGGTTTTGAGAAGGAAAAAGGTTTTAGCAAGGCTAAGTGATAATAATCCCCCTCACAAGTCACCACCTGATTAGAAAGTCCAGCTTATAGCCAATAAGGATAACCAGAAGTAATAACCAATAAGATCACCTACCCGAGACAAAGAAACAATAAAACTACATGTGAAAGCTTGCTTGTTGGTTAGTACTTCATATAATCAATAACTTTTCTGATAATAAGAAATTGAGCAATAAATATTGACGAAGTCAATTTTCGTACAATAGCAATGGTTACAATATCACTTCTCAATGATTGCTAAATAAACTTGGCATTCAATGTAACAAATCAACACTTCATAGATAATGCCTTAACCAATCATTCAATTTCTTTAAAAGTAAAACAACAGCTGCACAAAGGTGTTTATAGCACAAGAAAGATGATGACAACACTAGGGTTAGTAGAGTTAGTCTAGGCTAGGGTTAGTATAGTTAGGGTTTGTTCAAACGTATTGGAAGTTTGTATGATCATGTTGCTCAACACAAAAGGCCTTAGATCAGTGCGCTCCTAGGGTATATGGAGTCAAAAGGAGGACACAATAGCTAAAGGATCAAATGATAATGGTAAAGAATAAGGACAAGAGAGTTAAACCTTGAGGTGTTGCTATGGAAAGGCCTCAAGTATGAAACCCTAGGGGAGAGGGGATCACTTTGGTGTAGGGTAACTAGGCCTCAGTGCTCTCTCCTCCTTCCTTAGCTCAATGGAAAAACAGCTAGCTCAAAAGATTGCATAAGACTAAGACAAGAAGGTTTGCAGGTAACGTGCTGCTATGGCAAGGTTTTACCAGGGAAACCCTAGGGAAAATCGACTCACCAAGGTGTAGGGGAATTAGGCCTTGATGTGTTTTCTACTTCTTATCTTGACAAATAAGAAAAATGGCTAGCATGGAAGAATATGGATGGAGTGTTGCTATGGCAAGGCTCAATCCTCTTCAACAAGAGCTAGAAAGAAAGAATAGAGTGTTGCTAAGGAAAGGATCTATCTTACTTCAACAAATAAAATGGCTTAAGAACTTGGTAGGGACATGAGACAAGGAACTTCAATGTGTGCTTGTCACCTAGGGTTTAATTCAAAAAATTATAACCATAAATGCAAGAAAAACAATACTACAACCATTCAATTAAGAAATTTTGCAGAAATTCACTTACATTTAATGAAGAAATCATATAGCAAACCCTAGTTGTAATACCTTCCACCAAGAGAAATGCCAAAATGCCAATAAAAGTCCAAAAATGTCTTCCTTCAACAAGTGTGCCTCAAAATTTCATCCAATAGCTCCAAAGATAGCACAAATTTCAGACCTCACTAATGAGTAAGTGAAAGATGATGGAATAATGAAGGTGAAAACCCTCAATTTATATAGTACAATGACCTAATTTTACTTTTTAGGTCACAAAAAGACCGACAAGACCAAAATACTAAAATCATATTGTTTTACATTAAATGTTTAAATTAAAACCATAATCAAGAAAGAGAAGGACATCATCCCCTTTATAGGGTGACGTTAGCCCCTTTGAGGGAAAATGTAGCCTCCTGAAGAAAAACGTTATCCCTCCTTGGGCTTCTCCAAGTTGCCACGCGTTCCAAACTTCCCTGTCCATCTGCCAAAACGCTCATGAATAAAGGATGCTATCACGAACCTCCTGGGCGACATCCTAGGCTTTCTGAGGCCAACATTCCACTAAAAAGGGCACAATCCCCCTAGGTCAAGCTTTGTCAGGGTGCCTCTGCAAGAAGTCCTTCTCTCTGGTACAAACCTCTATGTCATGTCTCTGCCCCCTGCTGGGGTGTCAACATCCATCTAGTGGGCTCTTTAGCCCCATGGAGGTTCGAACTGATCATCTCCCCATATGTACCTGTCCAACATGGTACCTATCCGTCAGACATGATCCTGCACATTAACAACTACGCCCTCTATGGGCTCATAAGTCATAGGGATCATAGCAATTTCAATCACATCTCATCATCAATATTATTAAACATGTGCATAAAACCCCTATTACCCCAGTTAAAATCTCAAAGACATTATACAAGCCTGCAATACAAGTCTGGGGAAAGTGACAGGGCATCCTAGTGGGCTAGTGTCCACTGGAAAAGGAAAGTTCCCGGAAAAGACTAAATCTAAGCCATGTAAGTGGGTAATGTGGATAAGGGATGTCCTGACAATGGGCGGAGTGAAAGCAAGGGAATGCAAAGATTTACCTCTGGCTGCCTTTGTAGAAGGCGAGATGCACTTGTCCTGGATGCAATTGTTTCCAAGCCCATTCATGCCTTTTATTCTTTATTCTTATTGTTTTTTTTTTTTTTAAGAAGCTAATCATGGGACACTACCCTGGAGTGGTGACCAGTGGTGATAGCATTACCCACAAGTACTTTCACAGAAATGAGAAGGTTGGCTCGTGATGAGACCCCCTTTCTCTTAGCCATGCAACCAAGAGTCACTACCCTGGTGTGGTAACCGACTGCTAGTAGTGTCATATTGCTAGGTACCCATGGACCTAATAGGTTGTCTCATGACGAGACTCCCTATGCTCTGACTAAGTCTTGTTTTATTATTTTTATGGGTTCCCCTTGTTTCTTGTTGAGGAGCCTTTTACTGCTTTCTCAGGGGTCCCCGGGTGAATGATTTCGAGGTTTTATTTTTAGGATTTTATCTTTTTCCAACTTTCTTTTACCTTCTGGGCCTTTAGCCCCTTCTTCCTACAAGGGAAGGTGCAACCCTCAAATGGTTTGGCCAACCCAATGGCTGGACAAATGAAATGGGGTAGATGAGTGGGAAGTAGGATGAAAAAGTGGTAATATGAAAGGAGTGGATGATGACTTTTCAAAAATCCCCCCAGTGGCAAACCAAAACCTATAGGCACAGGCTTCCTGGGGCATCATGTCATTCCCCCCAGACATGGTCAACTAGACAAGTATAAGATCCAAGCATTTGTTAGAAAAAAAAGGAATTAGATGCACATATTCAAAGGTTTTGAGGATTAG
>JASDQU010212311.1:0-15682 GCA_032191745.1 Picea mariana
CACTCCCTGCAGCAGTAGTCCTTCAACAATTCCTCAGGTTCACAAACTCTAAGACTTTACTTTTCCTGCGCACACCTTGCACGGCTCCTATACTCAACTTGCACTTCTACGAGAATGAGAACCGTTTTATCTCTCCTGAGCTTGCAGAGACGAACTCTGACGTCCGTCAACGCACACCTTGTGGATGATTTCACTGCACTCCTTGCAGGAAAACTCTTGCTCAGGCAGAGAAACAATTGAAACTCATTCCTCACTCTCTCTCAGACTTCAAACACAAAGCATGAAATCATATACACAACATATAAAGAAAATGTATATAGAAAGTAAACATCCATGAGCATAACATTCAACATGCATACACAGAGAACAAATATGACACCATGAATTTGAATCGAATCTCCTTCTATTAATTCAAATCTCTGTACATGGGTGTTTTCAACTAAATCTCTCTGTTTCTGCTCTCCTATGCTCTCTTCTCATAATGCTTCTTATTGTTACAATGATACAAGGGAGGGTGTCTATATCCCGTTTCCCTCTTGCACTCTAAAACTGTCTAATCTAGAATTAAATTCTATCTACCTACATTTATTACACATAAAGGCTCCTATCTACTATGGACAAGAGCGGATCGCTCAATGTCCTTTTACAATAATACAAGCATGCCTCCACTTAATGACTGCTTGTATTAAGTCCTTTACATCTATGATAATGTTGTCTTTACACCTAATATTTCGCTGTCAAATAAAGGTATGATCGTAGAGTTCAATTATGGGAAGGACACACAGATTATCCATAACATAAAACACAAGGATGAGGTTGCTTACACGAAGAGATGAATCAATGCGAAGATTAATCATACCACAACAACGTAGAGATCAAGACCCCAATTCACTGAGTGGGTATGGTAAAAATGTTGTGTAGTATGCTAATAGATTCATGTAGTTGAAGGTATGATAGCTATGTTAAAGGCATTTAAAAACGAAAAATGACAGCAGTTAAAATGATAGAAGTTAAAATGATAGCAATTAGTTACGATAGCCATGATAACTATGTTAAAGGCATTTAAAAATGAAAAATGACAGCAAAGAAAATTACAGTAGTTAAAACAATATCAGTTAGTTACCATAGCCATGATAACTATGTTAAAGGCATTTAAAAAAAAGAGGACAATTCTATCAAAAGAATTATGCCAGGTAAAATTCGTTGTGGTAAAATTTGAAATCAATATATAAATAAAACATTGTTACAGTATAAAAATTGCATTCACTATAATTTACAATAGTAGTCACTAAATGAAGAAAATGCAGTCAATAAATTACACCACAGTCAACACATGTAAAACGCAGTCAAAATACCAACCAAGAACTGGGATTCATCCTTAAAATCGCAGGTATGATACCCAACAAGTGTTGGGATTTATCAATAAAATTGCATAGGTTATACCAATCAAGCGTTGGGTAATATGCCAAGAAATCGCAGGGATAAAGTGCATAGATAATAAACAAAAACACAGAGACACTCAACACAAGAAGGCACAAGGACTAATCATTCAACCACAAATCAATCGGCGTAGAGATAAGTAAGGGTAGGAAGCTGGGAAAAGAAAATTATCCTTTGCTCATCATCCATGCATAGAAAACCAAGGCATTAGAATCTATAGGTCTTTAAACACCGAAGTGATGACCGTTGATTCGGCTCCTGGTCAACTATTGAGGCAAGGAATGATTACCTAGGGATAAGGGATGAAAGATAAAGTACAATCTCTTCATAATAAACAATAAAACCCACACAGATAAGTTATTGAAACCAGAAGTTGGGTTCACCCAAGGAAATCCACTTAGAAAATGACAACCAAGGGGATTACAATACTGTAAGAAAGAAGGTGCAAGACAATGCATGGCAATGAAATCTTAAACAGAGAATAGAGACATATAACGTGTGTAAATTTAAATTCATTGCAAATAACAATTTAACCGACGTACCTTAGCCAAACATGAATGCTCAGTAGTTTTTGTCTCACGTGTGCTTTGTCTAGCTTTTGCTTGTCGACTAATGTGACCTCACTGGTACCTCCCAACCAATGCTAGGGGTACTCTTCTTTCCCCTGAGCCCCCCGAGCTGCAAAAGGTCCACGAACACTATACTAGAGAACAAATTGCACTCAACTTGCCTCACAAGTTTGAGCTACCACTCATTACTCGAGTTGGGTATCCCAACTCCCACAAGATAAGTTTAGTCAAGACAAAAATTCAACAGCATGACATTATGCATAAAGATGATATCCATACTCCTCCTCCTTCATTATTTTTATAGAGTTTTTAAGTGATTTATTTCCCAAATTCTCATTTAATTTTCTTTTTCATTAATTTATTCATAAAAACCTGCCTCGTACACATGTCACCCATACCCCTAGTTGCACCAGGAAATTAATTTCATTAATTATTTAATTATTCCTATTTCCCTCACCCACCTAAAAGCATTCCTAAAAACGCCCCTTGGTGTCCCAAAATTCCCTTACAAAGCTTAAATGACTTGCGCCTTACTAAATTCTTACTGGAGTTCAAAAATAACAGGTTCCAAAGGAAAGATTCCTTACTAAGTTAGACATTCAACTTTTTTCTTTATGATTCCCCTTTTCTTTATGTTTCCCCTTTTTCTTTTAGTTTCCTATTTCTTTTAAGTTTCCCTCTTTTCCCTTTTTAGCTAAAAATCAATTTAGCAAGTGTAGAAAAACAACATTTTACCCCTTTTTCTTTTTTTAATCAAACATTTAATTAGCATATGTTGATAAAACAATCATTTCCCTTTTAAAATTTTAATCCCCCATTATAATTTGCTTTTAATAAATTAATTGAATTTCTTACCCCCTTATTGTTATATGTTTAATTATGATTATTATTTTTGATCACATGTGTTACTTAGACCTAGAGTTTAATTTCACTAGACTGGGTGACATTTTTATTAGGGAAATTGTTTTTAAATCTTACTTATCACATCATTCATTTTAAGACCATCTAGGTTTATTCACCTTCCAGTTAAAACACGATGTGACCTTCAGTACGCACTAGGTGCTCAAGGGAGCCACTCGCCTCTTTCCATTCTCCTTGTGCGATGTGCACCTCAGGATGCACTACATGCTCCAAGGTTGCCACTCACCTCTTTCAATTTTCCTTGTGCGACGTGCCCTTCAGGATGCACTATGTGCTCCAAAGGTGCCACTCACCTCTTGAATAGCTTGGTAGACATCAAAAACCCATGGAGTCAATACTCCCCCAGGTAACTTGTGGGAGACTAAGGACCTCTAAGGGATAAGGCCCCTGCCTTATTGTGCGCCCCTTAGAATCATCGTGAGCGATTGTCGCAGTCTTCCCTCATGACATCGTGGGTCTTCTCGAACTAGGTAGTTGTTAGCCCACATTTCGAGCCACAACAGGAGTGTTAATAGGCTTTGGCAGGGCTAATGTCCACACCTCTCCCTCAAAGTCTCTGGTTGTCGTGCATGACCCCTCTACTCCACATGTGCCCTCTACTCCACATGTGAGTCTGGTCGGCAAGCTATCATCAACCTGCATCATCAACGAATCATTTCAGTAATAATAATCAATCATCATAACATCTAATCAGATATACATATGTCACATCAATAACATTCAAACCCAAGAGTCCACTCCATGACTCGATCTAGAGTCCAAGGGGTTTCATCGATGCCTCAACATCCTCAATGTCCAAGGTCGTGCACACTCAGGAGAACCTAGTCAACAGAACATGTATATGAATACAACAAATTAACATATCATCAATCCATAATGTCTCATAATCATAATCAAAAGACCAATAATATAATAATCCGGATCACTTGCAAGAAAGTGTTCTCAAAGAATAAGTTCACTCAGTGTGCACAAGAGCGGGATGTTACATACACCCCCTCTTGGTTTAAACTTCGTCTTGAAGTTTCACAGTATATAAGTGTCAAAATAAAGTGTATCACAGTATCATAAGTCTATCCATCAACAAAAATGGAAATTGTTGGCGTATATCATATGTGTCCTCAGAGTTCGCCGAGTGTGGACTATAGTTGTCCCACTGGACCTAGACCTGATCTACTATTTGACGTTGTAGTTGTCGAATTCGATGGTCCAGGATGTAGATTGGCTCAATCGTGAGTGCACCCTCATCCGATACTTGCAAGTTACTCAAGTCAAAACACATGTAGGATCACTAATATAATGTATCAAATAGATACATGAAAAACATTGTGCATACGCCTCAAAGAATCAGGAAAGGCTAGTCAATAGACCACGAGCCTCTCTTTTCCACAATCTCACAGGATCCTATGAACCTAAGAGATAGTTTAGCACCCTTTCCAAACTTGATCAAACTCTTATGCAGTTTCACCTGCAAGAATACTTGATTGCCAGATCGTAACTACGGTCGACACGACGTGCATTAACATAACTCTTCTGCCGATCCTATGCTTCCTTGATCCTTTGTCTTATAGTTTGCATTTAATCTTCCATTTCTTGGATCACTTCCAGTCCCACCAGGACCCTATCCTCAAACCGATCCAACTGAAGGTGTACGACACGATTTCCCATAAAAAAACTCAAAAGCCACAATATTAATGGTGCTTTGATAACTATTGTTATTTGCGAATTCTACGAGTGGTAAGAATTATTCCCAATGCTTCGGTTGGTCGACCACGTACATGCGCCACATGTCCTCCAAGATTTGGTTTATTTTTTTGTCTTCTCATCTGTCTCTGAGTGATACTTAGTACTAAAGTTAAGTTGGGTTCCCAATGCATCTTGGAAACTAGTCCAAAATTGTCCAGTAACCATCAATCCTCGATCAGATATAATCCTCTTAGGCATGCCATGCCCTCACAATATCACTGAGTAAAATCTATATATGTTCGGTGCCTGATACATTGTAAGCACAGGAATAAATGAGCACTCTTCATCAGAGTGTCAACTACCACAAAAATTGAGTCATGTCTCCTTGTCGTCAGTGGCAATCCAACAATGAAATCCATCGAATTTCCCTCCCATTTCGATTCAGGAATAGTGCGGTTGTAGTAATCCTACTGGATATCTATGTTCATGCTTCACCTACCAACATTATAGGCATATTTCCACGTAGCTGATTATGTCTCCCTTCATTCCTTTCCAGAAGAATAAGGGTTTTAAGGCCTGCCCTCATCTTCGTGACTCCAGGATGATCCATGTATACTGCTATGTGAGCCTCATTTAGGATCAAGCTCCTCAAATCATCATTGGGAAGTATGTAAATTCGACCTTTAAATATAAAGTATCCATCATTGTCCATAGTAAATCCTTCAATTTTGGTACCATCATTGTGTTTTGTCCGAAAAATCCTTGACCTCTTTGTACCAGTCATCGTCGCGCTATAAATTTAGAATATTTTCACGTAGATTCGTCTGAAGAGGCATCACCAAAAATATGCACGGTCTCTGAATCAACACATAATCCACTCTGTTGATTGTTCCCTTTGTGTAAGTAATATTGAAATCATACTCACTAAGAAATTCCGACCAACGTCGTTGTCACGCGTTCAGGTCTCTTTCCATAAAGATGTGTTGTAATCCACATTGGTTCTTTTTTAGTTCGAATTTTCATCCAATAAGGTAGTGTCTCCAAATTCTCAAGGAATAAACAATGGCTAACCACTCCAAATCGTGCGTTGCATATTTCTTCTCATTCCTTTTCAACAGTCTCAAGATGTAAACAATCACTTGATCGTCTTGCATCAAGACGCAGCCTAAGACTTTCTTGGTTGCTTCAGTGCATACCAGGAAGTCCGCATCCATGTCAGGGACCTAGTAATGGTGTTGTCATCAATAGCTCCTTTAGCCTTCAAAATTCTTCCATGCATTCCTTGGTCCAAACAAACTTCTTGTTCTTCCTCTGCATTTCCGCAATCGGATTTGCTATCTTTGAAAAACCCTTGACCAACCGTCGATAGTATCTCGCTAAACCGATGAAGCTACACACTTCCAGGACATTCGTTGGCACAGGCCATTCCATAATATCCTTGACCCTTGATGGATCCACAATGATACCTTCACCGTAAATGACATGCCCTAAGTAGTGAATCTTCGATTGATAAAATGAGCTTTTAGACAATTTCCCATACAATTTGTTCTCTCAAAGAGACTATAGTACCAAGCGCAAGTGCTCATCATGCTCTTCCAACATCCGAGAGTAAATCAGGTATCATCAATGAATTCTTGGACGAACCTGTCCAAGTATTCATGGAACACCCCGTTCATCAAAATCATAAATTCCCCTAGGGCGTTCGTCAGTCCAAATGCTAAAACAGTAAACTCGTAATGTCCAAAACTCATCTTAAAGGCGGTGTTAGGGATGTCATCCTCCTTGATCTGTAACTGGTGATACCCTGATCTCAAATCGATCCTTGAAAACACCATGACACCCTTCATATGATCAAACAAATCATCACCATGGCAACAAATACTGATTCTTGATCATTGCCTTGTTCAGTTGACGGTAGTCAATGCAGAGTCTCCATGACCCACCCTTATTTCATATAAAATAATAGGTGCACCCCACCGTGACACACTTGGATGTATAAGTCCCAAGTCCAACAACTACTTTAGTTGCATTCTTAACTCCTCTAACTTCGGGGTCGACATCCGATAAGGTGTTCTTGCTATTGTTTCAGTCCCTGGGTTTAGGTCTATGCTAAATTCCAATTCCCTCTCTGGTGGCATCCCATGTATCTCCTCATGGAAGACGTCCACCAACTCTCTCACCACCGAAAGGTGTTCTAGACCTTCCTCTACTCCCTTCTTGTCTAACTCAAGGATTGCATAAATATTACATCCCTTGTGCATGATCTTTTGTAGCTGTAAGGAAGAGATGAACCTCTAGGAAACTCCCTGGTTCTGATCTACAATAACATGTCTTTGTCCCTTATCAATGACCAAGATCAATTGTTTCATCTTACAATTGAGTATTGCCTCATGTGATTCCAAATAGTCCATATCGATCATAATGTCATAAGATCCCAATATCGTGACGTACAGGCTGGCCTTGGTGACAAACTCTCCCAGGTTAAGGCTACAACAAATAAATCAAGAAATCAAGAAATTTGGCCTTCTCGAGTTCGTAGTGAATACTAATGGTATTTGTTGGGTGCACTGTGGACCCTTAGGGGTATAGGCACCCTAGCCTTATCTCAGTACAGATAGTGAATTAAGGCCTTTGACAATCTCTGTAAGGACCTTGTCAAACCATCATCCCTTACAACAATCGAATCCAGCCAAAGGACTTGTTATTCCCCTTGGGGGTTAGACTCTGAGGGTGCAGGCACCTCTGGAGGCATCGCACCACCTTCCATGACACCACTCTGTGAACCTCTGTGGCATCCTCTAATGGATATCACCGCATGGATATGTTAAGGTTTTAATTAGCACTAGGTTAATACTCAACAGTTTACTGCAGTGAAAATCCTGGTGATCCACAGTCGCAGGGTTGAACTTGCTCTGATACCATATGTAACATCTCCATCATTACGACCATAAGCAATGTGAGCAAGTGCATAATTTTTTTTTTCTTTAAAAATTTAAGTAGGAAGGAAACAACGACAACAGTTGGACCACACAACTTGATGATGAACACGACGCACGCAGGTCAGGCATCAGACAACCACAACTCAACACAATATCACATCATCCAACTGGGTGAAACATTTGAAAATCAAGGTAGATAAAATCAGCTACTCGCCCGACATTATCAAGATCTAAAGGAAAACATCAACCATCCGACACAATGGCTTCAACAACTAGTAACTAGGACCTTCCCAGCGAGTGAGAGACAACACAAGAGTTACAAAACATGTGCCACCATAAAAACCGTAGTCTCAACCACATCGATTGGTGCACAATCCTAATCTGGGTTATCATATGTGCTTCTTGATCCATGGGCACAATGATCCAATATCAAGAAATCATGTTGCCACAGTGCGATGGGAGCACTAGGGACCCACGCACATCCAGACTAGCTCCAACCCTTCATCCCAACATAAAATTCATCCATGCAACAACCTTAGAAACATATAGTCATTAAATCAAAAGTTCCTCATCTAGCTCCTTGTTGGGAGGACATTTAAGGCTGCTATAAGGTGATAATCCCAGTACTTAATCAACAATTCAGATTAACGTAAGGAAAAACCATTTTAGGTGATCAACACATTCAACAACCTTAACCCATTGATCTAAATTCAAAAGCGGTTGTTAACCCAATCGAAGGGGTAAATGCCTTACTCATAATTAAATCATCAATAACTAGATATGACGCTAAGGAAACTGAAACTATAAATCGAATATAAATGTTTCAATGCAACTGAAACAAACATATTATTCGCATAACAAATATATCAAATACATTTGTAATTGTTGTGATTTATCAATCAAATGAATCACTGTGATTGGGGTAAATGTAGTAATTTAGCTATCCATTATATCGTTGTCCTTAAACAATATCGATTATCAAAAACTCATTTTCTTTTACACAATAGTTCATTGTATTTTAAGAGTAATCGCATCTTATGATGTCACTGTCCCCTAAAAATGAATCAATTATATGTAATGAATAACACGAAGTTAACAATATATTTTAGAAAATCGTTATTCAATAATATAAGTGACTGTATCTATTACAAATCGTTGTCAACAATAATAAAACGTCGTCTAACTATGTATTCTCTTTCATAAAACATAAATCTATTATTACACAAACATAATGTTATTTATAATCGTTGTCATAGATATATGTGTTAAATACTTGTTAATAATAATAATAAATATCTAGCACACATTATATCCAATCTTTGTCACTAATACTAATGAAGGCTAATGATGATATTGTTCAGCGGAAAATGATATGGCTGAGTGAAATGTGATATTGTTGTGTGTGATGATAACGATGTGCAATAAATATCATTTTCACTAGAGAATAAATCGCTATCCAACACAGAGAATAACAATCGTTGTGCATTATTACATCGTTGTCAGTAGAGTATAATAATGTTGTGCATTAATTAGTTGTCAATATATATATCATTGTGCATTATATTAAATTGCAGTCTAAAAATAATTACTGTCATACAACCATTTAAAATCAACTGTACATATTTTCTTCCATTCAAGTATGAATATGTTGTCTAGAGAATGCTTAATGTATTAATCGTTGAGATTAAAAACATGATAATTGTGGAGTGAAAACTATGCGAAGTTTGTTGTGTAGAAGGATGGAAATATTGTGCAAATGAAGAAGTAAATTGGCAGAGATAAAGAACACCAATGTGCTGGGAGAACGTGCATAATGCAGGTCACCCTTCTCTCACAGAAAATATAGAGAATCAATGGAAAATAAAGGGTGAAGGTTCCATGCAGAGGCAAGGAAATTCGTTGGTTTTAAAATCCAAATTTTTTTCTAATTAACCAAACACAGAGAGAAGGGAAATAAATGCAATCAATATGTGTTGGAAACGCAGTCTAATAAATCGTTTTCCTTTACATCTATGATAATGTTGTCTTTACACCTAAGATTTCACTGTCAAATAAAGGTATGATCGTAGAGTTCAATTCTGGGGAGGAGACATAGATTATCCATAAAAAAAACACAAGGATGAGGTTGCTTACACGCAGAGATGAAATGAGAATATTAATCATACCACAACAACACAAAGATCAAGCCCCCAATTCGCTGAGTGGGTACGGTAAAAATGTTGTGTAGTATGCTAATAGATTCATGGAGTTGAAGGTATGATAGCTATGCTAAAGGAATTTAAAAACGAAAAACGAAAAATCAGTTAAAGTATCATGGTTGTCTTATTAAAGAAAATGAAAGCAGTTAAAACGATAAAAGTTAGTTACGATAGCCATGATAACTATGTTAAATGCATTAAAAAAGAGAGTTAACAATTCTATCAAGAGAATTCTGCCAGGTAAAATTCGTTCTGGTAAAATTTGAAATCAATATATAAATAAAATGTTGTTACAATATAAAAATTGCAGTCACTATAATTTACAATAGCAGTCACTACATCAAGAAAACACAGTTAATAAATTAAACAATAGTCAACACATGTAAAACGTAGTCAAAATACCAACCAAGCACTAGGATTCATCCTTAAAATCGCAGGGTTGATACCCAACAAGTGTTGGTATTTATCAATATAATCGCAAAGGTTATACCAATCAAGCACCGGGTAATATGCTAAGAAATCACAGGGATAAAGAACATAGATAATAATAAAAAACACACAGACACTTAGTACAATAAGGCCCAATGACTAATCATTCATCCACGAATCAATCGATGCAGAGATAAGTAAGGGTAGGCAGCTGGGAAAATAAAAGTATCCTTCGCTCATCATCCATGCATAGAAAAGAAGGGCATTAGAATCTATATGTCTTTAAACACTGAAGTGATGACCATCAATTTGGCTCCTGGTCGACTGCTCAAGCATGGACTGATGACCTATGGATAAGGGACAGAAGATAAAGCACAATCTATTCATAATAAACAATAAAACCAACACAGATAATTTATTGAAACCAGAAGTTGGGTTCACCCAAGGAAATCCATTCAAAAAAAGACAAGCAAGGGGATTACAATACCATAGGAAAGCAGGTGGAAGATAGTGCATGGCAATGGAATTTTAAATAGAGCACATAGACATATAACGTGTGTAAATTTAAATTCATTGCTAATAACAATTTAACTGACGTACCTTATCCAAATGCGAATGCTCAATAATTTTTGTCCCATGCATGCTCTTTCCAGCTTCTGTTTGCCGACCAATGTGACCTCACCGGTACCTCCCAACCAACACTAGGGGTACTCTTCTTCCCCCTGAGCTCCCCGAGCCTCAAAGGGGCCACACACACTATAACAGAGAACAACTTGCACCAAACTTGCCTCGCAAGGTCGATCTACCACTCGTTACCCGGTCTAGGTATCCCAACTCCCACAAGATAAGTTTAGGCAAGACAAAAATTTAGCAACATGACGTTATGCATAAATATGATATCCATACTCCTCCTCCTCCATCCCTTTTATGGATTTTTTAAGTGATTTCTTTCCCACATTCTCATTTAATTTTATTTTTCATTAATTTAATCAGAAAAACCTCCCCTGTACACATGTCACCCATCCCCCTGGTTGCACCAGAAAATTAATTTCATTAATTATTTAATTATTCCTATTTCCCTCACGCACCTAAAAACATTCCTAAAAACGCTCCTTGGTGTCCCAAAATCCCCTTACAAAACTTAAATGATTTATGCCTTACTAAATTCTTAGTAGAGTTCAAAAATAGCAGGTTCTCGAGGCAAGATTCCTTACTAAGTTAGACATTCATCTTTTTTCTTTATGTTTCCCCTTTTTCCATTAGTTTCGTATTTCTTTTAAGTTTCCCTCTTTTCCCTTTTTAGCTAAAACTCAATTGAGAAAGTGTAGAAAAACAACATTTTACCCCTTTTTATTTTTTTAATCAAACATTTAATTAGCATATGTTGATAAAACAATCATTTCCCTTTTAAAATTTTAACCCCCCATTATAATTTGATTTTAATAAATTAATTGAATTTCTCACCCCCTTCTTGTCACCTGTTTAATTATGATTATTATTTTTTACCACATGTGTTACTTAGACCTAGATTTTAATTTCACTAGACTCGGCAAAATTTTTATTAGGGAAATTGTTTTTAAATCTTAATTAACACATCATTCATTTTAAGGCTGTCTAGGTTTATTCACCTTACAGTTAAAATGTGACGTTCCCTTCAGGATGCACTAGGTGCTCCAAGGGTGCCACTCGCCTCTTTTTGTTTTGCTTGTGGGACATGCCCTTCAGGATGCACTACATGCTCCAAGGGTGCCACTCACCTCTTGACTAACTTGTTAGACATCAAAAAAACCTGGAGTCAATACTCTACCAGGTGATCTTGTGGGAGACTAAGGGCCTCTAAGGAATAAGGCCCCTACCTTATTGCATGCCCCTTAGAATCATCATGAGCAACTGTTGGAGTATGCCATCACGACATCATGGGTCTTCTCGAACTAGGTAGTCATTAATCTATAGTTCGATCCATGACAAGAGTGTTAGTAGGTCATGGTAGGGCTATTGTCCACACCTCTCCCTCAAAATCTATGGTTGTCATGTGTGACCCCTCTACTCCACATGTGAGTCTAGTCGACAAGCTATCGTCAGCATGCATCATCAACAAATCATGTCAGTAATAATAATCAATCATCATAACATCTACTCAGATGTACATATTTCACATCAATAACATTCAAACCCAACGGTTCACTCCCTGACTCGATCCATATTCCAAGGGGTTTCATCGATGCCTCAACATATTCAATGTCCAAGTTCCTACACACTCAGGAGAACACAGTCAATAGCACATGTCTATGAATACAAAAAATTAACATATCATCAATCCATAATGTCTCATAATCATAATCAAACAACCAATAATATAATAATCCGAATCACTTGCAAGCAAGTGTCCTCAAATAATAAGTTCACTTAGTGCACGCAAGAGAGGGATGTTACAGTTGGTAAGTTGTACAGTGGTATATCTCATAGAGATACTATGATAATGGTTCCATCATTCTACTTTATGTCAGGGAGGTTGGATGGAGAAAGTATAGGTGGTTGCATCCACCTTCCGCTTGTAGTCGGAGAACATAGGGGGTTGTAGCCTCCTTCTGGTTGTAGCCATAGAATTGGGGAGTTGGAGCTTCCCTCAAGTTGTATATTGAGAAACTAGGGGGTTGTGGCCTCCTTCTAGCTATAGCCAGAAAATTGGGGAGTTGGAGATTCATTCAGGTTGTATTATGAGAAACTAGGGGGTTGGAACCTCCTTCTAGTTGTAGCTGGAAAACAAAGGAAGTTGATGCTTCCAATGAATGTAATTCTTAAAGACATATAAGGAAATGAATTATGTGGTTTTCTCCCTCTTTGGGTTTCCACGTAAAAACACTGGTTTATTGTGTACACGTATGATTTCTCATTTGTTCATTGTTTATTTACTCTGCAACTATTTGATGATAATGCTACATTGATATAACACTTGCATTTTGTTGTTAAAAATGATTATTTCTCTATTACTGATTCACCCCCCCTCTTAGTAATCCAAAAAGTAGTGTATTTTATAGCACTATGAACATTGAGAATTTTTAGTCAAAATATGTTGGGCGCATGATTCATTGCATAAAGGAAGTAGTTGTGAAATGGTAGCACTAGTGGACCTAGTGGCTAGAAATGAAAAATGGCCAAGTGGGGCTTGGATAGAAGGTTCAAAATAGGGGTAAGTGGTGCATAATTGAATAGAATGGAAGTTATGAGGGAAGAGAGGTTTTACATGAATTCAAGAACAACCATCTACAACAACAAAAGTAAATAAAAGATGTTGAAATAAATATGCATTGGAGTACATGATAGAATTGATGCATGGTGCATAAAATAAAGATAGAATGCATGTACTTGAAATAGGCATGATGTAATCAATTGATTGGTTCATATTGATGTGATTTTGTGCATGTGGACATGCTTGAACATGTTGGTGGCATGCTTATAGACTAAGATTAGTCTGTTGATATATATATATATATATATATATATAAAATAATGATGCTATGATACTTGATAAAAATAGTGATGGATTATGTATCTAGGAAAAATGATTATAGCATGGTTAAAAAAGATGATGATATTGTTGTTTATGGTAGCCATCCATATAAAGAAAAATGAGGATAGTGGGAATATTGACCAAGAGGAATAGTAAAGGGAGTTGGCGAGCCTCTACAAATATCAGATGACTAGGTAGCATCAAGTAATTTGATAATAGCCATGCAAGTATGTAGTTGGTTTCTTGTGTTTCAAAAAATGATGAAGGGAATTGAGGTAAGAAATCCCTTAGTTAAAGTTCAAAATTTTGAATTGATGTAAAGGTAGGAGGCCTTGAGTATGAAAACATTATTTACTGTTTGAATGCATTTATGAAAAAATTAATTACATATTATGTTATATTGGCTAATGAGATCGTAACCAAGTCAATTCAAGAGACGCCAATACTACTATAGCAATGAATGTCATTAAGGAGGGCCATGTGTGAGGCTAGGATGTGGTTGGAAATGGAAGAGATATAGTTCCATACAAGTGCATAATGATCTTCCCTTGTATAACTGATGCAGGAGCATCACCAGCAGCAAGCTAGCGTGGGACAAACGCCATCATATTTTTATCACATGTTAAAATTGTTTGAAATATTTTGAAAGTTTGGGCGCACAAACTTTAATGTAATACTTAAGAAAGGGTGTACTTCCAGATTGTAAACAGAACTTCAGCAATCATCTCTCATCTGTAGGATGAAAATGCATTTATGCATAGTTAATGAAGGTAGGTAGCTTTGAATTGTAGATTAGACAATTTTAGGAGATGGAGGGAAAACCGACTATAGACATCCTCATCTTGTATCATTGTATTATTATCAACATTATGTATTATTGAGCATAGGGAAGAGCTGTAGCAGAGAGCTATGTAGAAGAATCTATGTACAGAAGTTCTAAAGTTAATATATGAATCTTCGATTCAGACTCATGGTGTTATAATGCTCTCTGTGTATACATGTTAAATGCTATGCATATGATTGTTTACTCTTTCTGTTGTACATTTGTTGTCCTGTTGTGTATGTATGATTTCTTATTTAGTGTTTGAAGTCTGAGAGAGTAAGGGAATGAGTTTCAATTGTTTTTCACTTCCTGAGTAAGAGTTCCTGCAAGGAGTGCGTTGACGGGTTCAGAGTTCATCTATGAAATCTCAGGAGGAAGAACGTTGTTCTCATTTTCTGCAAAAGTGAAAAAGGCACAAAAGTTGTGCAAGGCGTGCATAGGCTGGGAATAATTTCAGAATTCCTAGACTACGATAAAATATTACTATTGCAGAGAGTTGTGTGTTGATTAAGGTTGGTTTTCATTGATGTCAACCCTTGAAGAAAGACCCGTAGCACAAAGGTTTGGGTAATGGACCCAATAGTGTTTGATGTAAATATGACTGATTATTGTTTTTTCATGGTTGATAATAAGTAAATATGGATGAACTCCAAAGTGGTCCCCTTATGGTGAAAGCCCTCATGGGAAGACGCTTTGTGCAGTAAGAGAACCTATTCTTAATTGTGGAATAATGAGATGAAGGAAAGTGAATTTGAGACGAAGGAAAGTGAATTTGTCAAGGAAAATATCCTACATGGATAGTGCTTGTCATATAATTTCTGGTGGTATGTGGAATGCCACATAATTCCTCACGGTTAGAGAGTTATGGCCATGATAAGTTGGAGACCCCAGGTTTGGGTAATGAACCAAAGTTTGTTTGATGGGTAATGGTATGAGTTATGATATATTTTAAGATAATACTATTCTATATGGATAGTGCATGTCATGCCATTTCTGGTGGTATGTAGAACGTCACATAACTCCTCAAGTTTGAAAGTTATGGCCTTACGAAGTTGGAAGACCATCATATGTCATCTAGAAGCCCTAAAAGGTCAAAGTAATCAAAGTGGTTTAAGAGATTTTAAAAGGTAAATAATAAAGTAAAGTGATGAGTGTATTATAATTCAAAG
>JASDQU010212312.1:0-18575 GCA_032191745.1 Picea mariana
GTGGAGAACGTTGTGATTCGGAGTAGAGAGTCGCAAAATCTCAATTCACCAAGCCCCCTTAGAATCAGTATCGTTAGATCATGAGGAGTCTAGAACCATTGATTTGCGGCGAGGATTTATTGTGATTTTAGCTATTGGCGAGGAGAGTTGTTGCATCATAAATCTCTGATACACAAAGTCTCGAGGTGCCGAAACATTGGGCCCTAGATCACATTCGAAGGTCACATCAAGTGGAGATAAGGGATGAATCAAATACCCATTGACCCTTTTCGGGGTTTCAGGGATTGAAAGGGGTCAGACGAATTTCACATCAGGAGTCACAAAGTCGTGAAACCTAAAACACCTTTTTGGGTGAAGATTGCGGTCACGTCAGTTGATCATGTGGTGAGAGTTTGCGCTTTTTTCCAGTTCGCACAGGTGTAACCCTGAAGAAGGACCTGTGGAAACACTTGTGTGTTGGATATTCCTACAGGGAATCAAAGAGTCAATCAGACTCATAGGGGAGAAAAGAATGATCCTTAGACTGGGAGGTCGAGCAAAACCTGTTGAGGTAAGGGTGTTGAGTTAGAATGACTCGCTAAGGGCTCAGAAAAACAAAGGATTCAGCGATAGAGGAAAAGAGAGACGTGATCAAACTTAGGGGAAAACATGAAGGCTAAGGGCCGATATTTATCAGGTAAGATGCTAAGAAAAAGCAGGTATATCAAATGAGTGAAGGAAAATAGAAGAAAATTTACAAGCCGAGAGAGAAAACCTACGATCAGGTCTACAAAAGGAGGAGAATTTGTGGACTTAGATGGAAACCACAAATTGCTAAGGCTTTGACAAGTTTATGTGATAACAACATACCTGAAATTTGTTGGAGAATTACAAATCCCAAACGACATAATTAGCCACTCAAACAATACCTGTTTTGTTTTAAAGGCAATATTCCATGTATCCTGTTCCGTGACCCTGATTTGATGATATCCACTGCGCAAATCCAACTTAGTGAAATAAAAAATATTCTTCAATTGATCAAGTAAATTATCTATATGAGGAAGAGGGTATCAATTTTTCACCATGATTTTATTTAAGGCTTTGTAATCGACACACATTCGCCATGTGCCATCCTTCTTTGGAACCATCATGATTGGAGAACCACAAGGAGATGAACTAGGCGTGATGACCCCTTGATCCAATAATCCATGTACCTTCTTCTTGATCTCCGTCATCTCCATAACTGACATCTTGTACATGCCTAGATTAGGAAGAGGATAATCCTACTGAAGATGTATCTCATGTTGGATTTCCCTCTAAGGAGGTAATCCATCAGGTTCCTGAAAAATATCATCGTAATTAGAAAAATTATCAATTAATTCATTTTTATGAGATGGATCACATCCTTGGAAAGCGTCGAATGTCCCGACATCTTTCTCTCTTACGACCATGAGTACATATCTCTTATTATTGTTTATGGGTCTTTTCATTTTCCCTGCACTAACAAGTGTTTCATTTACCCTCATGTTGTGAGATCTAACAATATATTCCACTCCCCTCTTAGTAAGGTGCTATTTGTTCTCATGACAAAAGGAGACTGCTTTTCTATCATAAAGATAAGGACTTCCCAACACTATGCCACATATATCAAGTGGTACAACATCCAAATCCACTTCATCAATCAACTTTGAAGCAATAGAAAATCTGATCCTACATTGTTTGGTGTCATTAAGTCTTTCTTTATCACATACCCAACCAAGAGGATAAGGCTTCGAATGTGGTTTCGTTTCAAGACCCATCTTCTTGACAAGTGCTTCAGATATTAATTTTACTTGGGAACCCTGATCAAATAATGTATCTATCTTAGTATGTTTAGATACAACTCTTATATGAAATAACTCATTCCTCTTTTGTTCATCAACATAAGATTCATTATTGGAACTTGAACTAGCACGAAGGGATTATTTACCTTGTACTCCAACCGTTGTGATCTTTCTGTCATCTCCTAAATTGGAACCAAGGTCTTGCTACACTGTCGAAACGGTATTTGTCTTCCCCTTACCATTGAACTATTTCAGTTTCTTTTCTGGATGCAGTTTCCAATAGTGTTCTTCATCGTGACCGTTCTTCTTGTAATGACTACAAGATGGTTTTCCTCTTTCCCTCATTACTGTAGCAGTCTTATTGTCCTTCCTTCTAAACTTCTTGAAAGGTTTATGTGAGAGATTGGAAGGTTTCTTCGTGGGATCTTCTTGAACTTGCTTCCCCCTCTTCTCAAGGTGAGTGGATTGCACACAAAATTCGTTAAGACTAGTGGGGTTAAATAAGAGAAAAGTATGACGAATTTAAATGTGAAGTGTGCCAATATACTTCATTAAAGTTTCATAAGAATCCAAAGGAATGTTCAATGCAAGAGATTTCCTCCTAAATTATTCTGTGAAACTTTGTACAGTTTGACCTTTACTTTGCCTTAAAGTTTTTCATTCCATCATTTCTTTATGTAAATACCCTAATGGATATAACTGCTTCCTTATCTCCGATTTAAATTCTGACCATGAGGAAAGAATATTACGACACTTAATTTTGTCCTGAAGCTTTCTCTCCCACCATACGAGAGCAGTGCCTTCCAACAGAAGAGAATCCAGTTTCAATTTAAATTCCTCTTCATCAATATGCTAAACACAACAATATACTTCAATGTCAGATCCAATTATCTAGATTTTTAGGAATAGCATATCCATTAAACATAGGTAAATAAAATTTTACATCAATATTTAATAATGGTTTCTTAAATGAGGCTTTATGGCTAGAATGATGAGAATGATGAGAATGCTCAGAGGAAGAATAACTAGAACTTGAAGGTGAAGATGGAGGCTAAGGGGGATCTCCTCTAGCCCCTTGTTTTACCAAAGCATCATCATATGCATGTGCTTCCTTTTTCTTCCCTTTCTTCTTCATCCTCTTCTCGTAATCTCCATACATTCGTTCGACCATTTCTTACATGCGATAAAATAACATGTGAAATATTTTCTCCTGATCATCACATTTTCCCTCTTCTGCCATTTTCTTCCTTCGAGATGCAAGGCCAACTTTAGGGTTGAAAGTCTTAAGAGTTCCTTCACCTTGTTTATGCTTGGCCCTAGTAAGAATTCATACTCAACAATTCAAGTCAAAGACAACTGCTCCCATACCAACATGATCCAGGAAATTTTCATCCAGTGACTTATTAAATAATTCTATTAAATGAGCATAAACTAAAATGCACAATAAAGAAGGAAAAAATCAAAACAAAAGAGACATAAACATCAAATATGAACACAAAAAAATTATAATGGAGTTCGTCCTTGATGGACTATGTCTTCGGGTCCCGCTCTCAAATGGGTAGGCCTTTTTATTAACTCCACCAAAGAATTGGGAAAAATATATAAGTATACCTCATTCTAGAGTTAAGAAACAAAATCTTTGATCAGATCAGAAAACTAACATCACCACTGCATTTGTGGCATCGAATTACCTAAAAATGATTGTCTCCATGCCTCGATCTAAGTTTGGCACTTTCAGGCCCAAGAGACAATCATGTCTGGGTTTTTGTGCCCATGCCTGCAACAATTAATGGACTATGTCTTGAAATTCATGCCTATGTATTAATGAACGCACCCTTGCTTATCCCTGTACAATGGCCAAAACCCCCATTTTATAATATAATGTGGGTGGTTTTGTAATAATGAGACCCTTGGTCTAACAAAGGCAAGTTGTTATATTAAGGCGTTGGTTGGAGGAGGTCTCGGGGTCGAACCCGCGGGCCTATCCCTTTTAGTGTTGTAGTTATAACAGTTTTTGTGGATCCGCTATTATAACAATGAAGATTTTGGAGGGTGGCTAATTTAGCGGACTAACAGAATATACTACCAATTCTGGTGGAACCGCCACCATATTTGGTTGTCTATTATTAATATATATATACAATTAAGTTGATGGGCATCATTGGGCATTTTCCCACTGCCACGTGGAAGCCTATGACTAGGCCACATGGCATCCAACCATTGGCCCACATCACCTCTTTGCACAGTCACCCTGCCATGTCACTTGTCTTCAACATCAGCTTGCCACGTAGTGTACGGATGCCACACCATCCTGCCATGTATTGTATGGATGCCACGTGTCCTGCACGGATTTCCATGTGGAATTTTTTCATTGCTCCACATGTCGACCTAAAAATTCCAAAAACGAGTGACACATGGAAGCCTCTAGTGCTACCACGTCATCATGTTAAAATCATCATGACATGTTTTTCCCTCTGTTCTTGCCACGTATGTTGTACGGATTATGATGTCATTTGTACCGATGCTGACATTAGCAGTACAGATGTTGACTCATCAATGTTGATTGGGATAGGTTGACCAAAATTTTGACCACGAATATATTTCGATCCGTAACTCCGTTTGATGAGTCATTTACACCATTAGAAATCTTGTGTCGTGGTCTTCGTGATAATGTTATTTTCACTGAGTTTTGGGAGCTTTGAATTTTTTCCCTTTCTTTGTCTACTGAAGTTATTCTAAGCGTTATGAGTTGCCTTTATGAGTTCTGAGTTGTTCTTAGACTTCTTTGGATCCTTTTTGGATCAGGGAATCGAAAGCAGTTGGAGTGTGCCTAGAGCTTTAATATTTTCTCCCTTGTTGCATTGATAGACCTCACATTCAACCACAAAGGTGTGGGCATCCTGTTTCATACCATCCCCCCAAAAAGAATGTTTGACCCATTCATAGGTTTTGGTAAACCATGAATGCTCATCTATGGGTGTTTCATGAAGTTTAGAAAATGTGGATTTAATTTGTGATTGCTTGAATAAATAAAAACTACCTTTGTAGAAAATCTCTTCACTGTGCAAAGAGTACCCTGGAGAAACTGAAGAATTGTGTTGCAATTGGTTGAGCAGGCTAGAAATTTTGGGGTCTTGCAGCCATTCCTGATGAACATCTTGGAGAAAATCTGGTACAATGAAGGAGAGGGAGAAAAGGGATATTTCTTCTTCATATTTCTGGGAAAGAGCATCAACCACTATATTTTCCTTTCCCTTCTGGTAAATGATATCATAATCACAGAAAAAAAGCTTGGTCACCCATTTTTGTTGCGACAAGGATGGAATTCGTTGTTCTAGAAAATACTTGAGACTGTGATGCTCAGTTTTTATTTGGAATCGTTGACTCAATAAATAAGGATGCTAGAGATCCATAGCATGCATAATAGCTAACATTTCCTTTTCATAAATGGGTTGGACCAAATATTCCTCTAAAAATTGTTTTCTAGTGAAGGCCAATGGCCTATCATCTTGCATGAGGATGACTCCAATCCCTTTCTCGAAAGCATCACATTCCAATACGAATGTCTTTGTGAAGTCTGGAAGTGCTAGGATAGGGGTCGAGTACATAGCATATTTCAATGCTTGGAAGGCATCATCTGTAGCTGAAGTCCAAGTGAAAGAATTCTTTTTAAGGAGAGAAGTGAGAGGAGGTGCAATTTTTCCATAATTCTGAGCAAACTTCCTATTGGGTTCGTATTTTGATTGTTTTATTGTGATGATAAAATCCTTTTTGCATCGATATTACATATGCTATGCTTCATATTATCCATTTTGAAGAATTATCAAAGGTTTATATATCCATTCACCATGAATTCACACCAGGTATGTATAATTGGTGTTTTTGTAATGGTTTTGTGATTAGTTTATCTCAGTTCGATGTTTATGAATATCTAATGCATGGTTTGCTTGCAACAGGGTGAAATTGCAGTCTGATCCTTCATCCAGTAACTCGCCCGACACTCCATTCAACACTTTATTCAACACTCTATCCGACACTCCATCCAGCATGCAATCCGACACTCCATCAGGCACGTGATCCGACACACGGAGCACATTGGCGTTGGCGGTTAGTACATTGGCAACCTTTGGTGGACGAATCGGTGATATGGGTTTTGTGCCCCCTCCTAGCCTCCAACTACAAAGCTCGACACACCTCAAATTGGGTGGTTGTAGTGATCGTTGAGTGGCTGACAAAATTTCTAGAAGATGTTGTTAGAACTCATTTAATGATTTTTTTGTTTTTAGAGGAGGTCAACCCTTCCAGTGGTCGACCTCTCAAGTTGTAATTATCTATAAATACCATTACTTGTGGCACGACTGAGAGAAGCATTTTATTGTTTTGATATAGACATTATCACAATTTTTTTCCATGCTTAATAATAGTGTTGCGTTGATTTAGCATCTACATTTCCTGTGGAGTGTTGCCATGACCTGCTGGGGGGGGCCACCAGTGGTTTGGTTGATTGTTTATACCAGTATATATTTTCATTTACGTAGTTTCCTTTCATACTTCTTAGATTTCGAATTTATTATTCACTTTGTATATTTATGAATTTCAAATTGTATGTTGTGTGAATCTTTTAATTGCAGATCGCTTGTTTAATTGTTTAATTGCATATCCCTGTATATATTCTCTTATTTTGCAACTCATTTTGTGAATTCTGTGGGTATCAAAAATCATGTGTGGACTACCATGTTCATTTGTTTATATTGTTTATTTCTAACATTTTGATTGCAGGCTGTAATTTTCTTTCTTAGGAGTTGTTTACTTATGTTGTCATGTCTTTTTCTCTTTGTTTTGTAAAGTTGTAAATCACTCTACAGGGTATCTATTTAGACATAGCTCATTTATTAAATTGTAATTTCAAATACTCTTTGTAGCTATGTATAACTTGTTAACCATTGTTTTAGCATTGTAATTCTCCATGATACCTTAGTTGTAATTTCAAGTTTTGATTTTCAGTGTTATGTCAGTTATGAATTTGAATCATGATTAGTATTAGTTAGGAGTTTGTAGATTTTCTTGAATTAGTTTTGAGTTTGTAGATTTCTATATCGAGTATTTTCAATGTTATTTTACATATGAATTAGAATTAGAATTAGAATTTTTAATTAGTGTTAGTTATGGGTTTGTGGATTTGTTTGAATTAATGCTTATTCTTTGTTGGATAGAAATAGTTGTGAGTTTCTTTAAGAATAGAGTTCACTTGTCAAAGATAGTTTTGATAGAGTAATTGATTACTTGCTTGTTCATTCAGAAATAGATAGATTAGTTGCTTACTTTCTTATTTACTTGTTCACTCAGAGATAGATAGATCAAATAATCCAAAAATAGCTGACTTGTTGTTTTCTTATTTAAAAAAAAATTGAATAGATAGCTTTGTAATAGATTTCTTATTATTTTCTTATTTAGAGATATTCCATAGTATTGGATGGTTTAAGGTTATTTAGGTCATATAGAGTTAATAATTCTAGAATTTCTTTAAGCTCTTCATTATTTGAGTTTATTGGAATTAGATTAGGCAAGGCTAGGCTAGATTAGAGCTCTAGACTTGCATATAGAGTGTTGGCACCTCGAAGCCTACGAGCCCCGGGTTGACAATTTAATGTCGAATTAGATAGCATATATTTCACTCAACACTTCCTATAATATCCCGTTAAACTCATAAATTGACGCAAGCTCTTAAGAGTTTTAGGGCAAGGCCAATCCTGCATAGATTCAATTTTCTTAGGATCCAATCAAACACCATCCTTTTCAAAAATATGACCCAGGTATTCCACTTCTGAGGCACCAAAGGAGCATTTAGATTGTTTGAGGAAAATTTGGTGCTTAGAGAGTAGATGGAGAACTTGATTCACATGGGAGAGATGGGATGGCCAAGTTTTACTCAGGGATGATTTTAAGGATGGAAATTTATATTAAAATGTAGAAACATGGGCTAATGTTAGTAGTCCTTAATATGAAAAATGTAAAATGTTTGGAAATAGTTTTGTAAAAATATTCAAATTTCTAAGGGGTTTATATAGTTTTTATAAAATTTTGGTGATTTTTAAGGTAAAATAATTTTATTCTATGGAATTTGGACGAATTTTAAAAAAAAATGGAAATTGACGAATATTTTTTTGGGAAAAACCACGGAAAATTATCCCATTTGCAAAATTTATCCCCTAAAATCATCTATGGTTTTACCATAGATGAGAATATCATCAAATAAAACTAAGACAAAATGACAGAGAATAGGACAGAATACATGATTCATAAGACTTTGGAAAGTGGAAGGAGCATTACAGAATCCAAAGGGTATTACCAAGAATTCATAATGACCCTCATGAGTGAAAAATGTAGTCTTGGGAATGTCTTCTTATTTCATATGGATCTGGTGGTAGCGAGAACGTAGATCCAATTTGTTGAAGTAATGAGCACCACTCAATTCATCCAAGAGGTCATCAATGACAGGAATGGGGAATTTTTATTTGATTGTGAGTTTGTTCAAGGCACGTAAATTAGGACGCATGTGCCAAGTACCTTCTTTATTGAGTACCATGACCATAGGAGAAGAATAGGTGCTAGTATTGGGATGGATAACACATGCTTCTAGCAATTCATGAATAATTTTCTCAATTTCATTCTTTTGTGAAAAGGGATGATGATAAGGCCAAACATTGGGAGGAAGACTGCCCGGGATGAGAGGGACAAAATGATCATGGACTCCACGAGAAGGGGGAAGTTCTTTGGGAGTGGGAAAAAAAATTTGGTGGTGGGAGAGGCTAAATTGGAGGTCGGGATGCACAAAAGGTGTCTCAACAACATGAATGGAGTGGAGTTTGGATATAATGACCGAATGATCTTTTTTTAAGGATCTTTTCCATGTGACGGGAACTAATGATCTCAAGGGAGCCTGTTGTGATGCCTTGGAACTTATACTATTGTCCCTCTTGTTGGAATTGCATGGTTAAGTCCTTAAAATCCATGATAATGGAGCCTAGAGTGTGTAACCATTCATCACCAAGAACAATGTCACAACCACCAATTTTTATAGAAAAAATATGGGATTTTAGTTGATACTGACCAATTTGGAGTCGCATATTTTCACATCATCCGACACATTTCATGGAACCACCATTTCCAATCATGATTTAAAAATTATTGATGGAACAGATGTAAGAATGAAATTCTTGGGCAATTCAGTGATTAATAAAATTATGGGTGCTACCACTGTCCACAAGGATGATGAATTTCCTATTTTTTATGTAACCAATTAATTTGAGATTCTAGGGAGCAGAGAATCCAGTGAGGGAATTAAGTGAAATCACCAAGTCAACGTCTTGTGGATCAGAGGGTGGGGTAAGATCAGATGGTGGTGGTAGTTCCTCCAAAGGTGGAACAACAACTTATTCTTCAGAAAGATCCTCAGTCACAACCATAAAAAGATTATGTTCCTTACAGTTGTGCCTGGGAAAATATATTTCATCAAAATTATAAAAAAGACCCTTGAGTTGACGTTAAACCATTTCATCCCTAGTTAATTTATGGATCTTGAGGGGGGTTGTAGGAGGGGCATAATTGTTGGGTTTAGGGCAAGTACGAAAGGAGGTTTTGCGAGTCTGGGAGGATACAATATATTGTGCTTCCTTAGCACATTATGTAGCTTCCAACCAAGTCTGGGGACATGCCATGAGAGCATGGGCATGGATTTCATCTTCGAGAACACTGATAAAGCATTCCCTAAAGAAAGCATATGACATACCCTCCGTTCTGAAAGCCAAGTGCTCAAATGAAAAAATAAAGTCTTCCATAGTCCCAGACTACTTTAACTTGGTCAAATGACTTAAATGGTGAGTGTTAGATTCAAAGAAGTCATAAAGTTCAGCCATAAACTATGCCCAAGCAACATACCCTTGGCGTGCCTTTTTTCTCCATTTCCACCATTGCCATCGTTTGAGATCCAGATCTAGGACACCATAACAAAGCATAGCTAAATCATCAGTAATACCATGCAAAGAGAAATAATGTTCCATTTGGGTGACCCAACCTGTGGGATCCAATCCATCAAATTTTTTCACGTCAATTCTAGGAGGGAAGATGTCTCAACAAAAGTGGGTAGAATGAGGACCTTTGATCCAAAATTGATCTTTTAAAGACTATGGTTAAGTTTATGCATGAGTTGATTTACCATTGAGAAATTGAAGAGAAGAAGAAGATTTAATGAAATAATGATGCAACCATTATAAAGAATGAAGAACAAAAAGTAATCATTAAGAAAAACAAACCATAACGCCAAGATTGTTAACGGTGTTCAACAATGTTGCCTACGTCTCTGAGCTTTTGTCTCAGTGGGGTAGGATTTCTTATTAATATTCAATTCTTCAAAAATACATCATAAATACATCAAATGGATTAAAAACTAGTATTTCTATGTTCTTCTCAACCTTAATAATCCAACACAACTGACAGCACTGAAAAAGGATGAGTGTAGCTCCCAAAAATGGCCTCCAAAGTTCGCTTCCTCAATGGCTTCACTGCATTAAAATCGCTTTGACCTCACAATTCTTCAACATTTATCCTATTTTGAACCTCCTTGGACTTTCAAAAACCAATGGTTTATATATATTTTGATTTGGGGTTCACCTCCCAACTTCCTCCCAAGATCTTTCCTCAAAAAGGGCTCCAGATCCTCATTTTTTGGAAAACATCCAAAAAATATAAGCACATTTAACAATAAAATTCCAAACTATAGGTAAAAAACCAACTTTGGGAAAAAATACGTGTTTCAACCCCTTTTCTCTAGGCTCCTGGTTGTATGGACTACTTCCATATGGCCATGTGCTAACCCTATGCCCTAGTCCTTTGGCTTGGTCATATGGAAGTTCATGTGGCCAAGTGTTAATCCTCTCGCGCCCTGAATTGGCTCCACTCCTGGTCCTATGTACTACTATATGACTAGGGCCTGGTCGGTTGGGATATTCCCCCATCTACTAGGCTCTAACCCTCCAAATGTTCTCCATATGCATAGCAAAATTAAAATGAACCGTAAGGTGGTTAAGCCCCACAGTTAGCCTGGACGGTGTGCCACCTTTGGTGAAGTCATTGCTTTCCCAGAGGTCAGGGTTCAAGCCCGATAGAGTTTAAATTTGTTTTAATTGGCCCTCATTGGCCTCATCTGGGGTGCCATGTGGTGCCCTATGATTGGGCCACTTGTCACCTCCATATTGGACCGTACAAAACCAGTTAGCACACAATTAGCCTGTCGAGTTAGCACATCTGCCACGTGTCACGTCCGGAGCCCACCACTTATCGCCATGTCATATTTCATCCTGTCATATGTACTATCACATGTTATACTATTATTGGGCCACTTCATCATATGGACTTCCATGTCAGCATCTGTACAGTCCACGTGTCAAATCCGCACCATGTCAACTCAGCCCTAAAAACACCAAATCTGCCTGAAATGTGTCACCTCCTGGTGATGCCACATCACCATGCCGATGTCATATACCACATCATGCTAACACACTGTTGACATCATCAGTACGACCTCTAACTATTGACTTTGACTTTTTNTTCGCATACGGTGTCTATTTTTGGAAAAAAAACATACTTCCGGAATCGACATGACTAATCCTACGTAATGGAACTGGTTTCATCTGATTATGAGAACTTCAAAATTTTGTCTTTCTTGGATCCATTTTGGATCATTCCTCCCCACTAAGACCTTTTGGTCCTCCAAAATAATATTAACAAGTCATCAAGTGCGAGATAGGCCTGCCCACTTGTCCTTTGTCTTTAAACTCTGTCATGTTCACCTATCGGATCATAATCAATTGACTAATAACCATGACAACTAAAAGAATATTTTTATCCATTTGAACTCGTTCACATCTTATTGAATCCACTACCATCCATGTAGAAAACATTAACAACGATAATATAAAAAATATAACTAGAACTGAACCAACATGTTTGATGTGCTTGCACAAAATTAACTTATCTTGAAGAAATGTATGATTCAACTCCCATCCTACAACCATCTCAAGTTCATGCTTAAGATCAACTGCTTTACTTGGCACAATTATAGGTGTATTTCTTGCATGAGTTTCCTTCTTTAATTGTTCCACTGTTAGAAGAGATTGATTTTCTTTTATATGATGAGCATGTACAATATATTATGTCCCTTCTTTAGTTAAGTGATATTGATCATGTTTCATGTAGAGGATTACTTTGTGATCATATAAATAAGGGCTCCCTAAGACCATTCCACATGTTTCTATCAGCACCACATCACATGTTACTTCATCCACATACTTATATGTAATTGAAAACTTTATGATACATTGTTTTTTATGGGGAATTTATGATATTTTCTTGTCTAATTTAGTGAATAGGGTTTGTGATGCATCTTAGTTTTTAATCCCAATTTCTTAACCACTTCTTCTAAAATTAAGTTAGATTGAGATCTTTTATCTATAAATGTATCGATCTTAGTATGCTTCATTATGACCCTTATATGAAACAACTTACTTCTTGAATCAAAACCATCACCAATTTTACCTGTCAAACCAACTCCTGTAATCTTATACTCATCCCCTGAACCTAATCCAAAGTCTGTTGGTCGTGTTGATGTTGCAACTTTTTTCCTCCCTTTCCTCTCTTTGAACCACTTCAGTCTCTTCTCTAGGTGCAATTACCAACAATTCTCATCATCATGCCCTTCTTTCTTGCAATGCTTGCAAGAGAACTTCTCTTCCTTCACTATCACTGAATTTTTTTTCTTCCCATTCCCTTTGCCTTTGCCTTCTTTCTTTGAAGATGATTCCCCTGATACATTAAATTTGGTTTTTCCTGTTTCAATATATGTTGCTTGAACAAAAAAATCATCCAGATTATTAGGTCCAAACATAAATACATTATTACGAATATAAGAAGGAAAAACTCATATATACTTCATAAGAGTTTCTTGTGTAGTCAATGGAACATCTAACATCAAAGCCATATTACGAAATTCATATGTATATTCCTACACCGATTTTCCTTTCCTTAACTTAATACTTTGTCATTCAATTAAATCATTTTCCTTATATCCCAAAGGATAGAACTGTTTTCTAAGTGTGGAAATAAAATCATGCCATGATGGAAAAATCTTACCAACTTGTTGATTTTCATGTTGCATCTTATTTTGACTCTAGATGAGAGTTGTGCCTTAAATACAAAGCAATGGCAATCTAATTTTGGTAACCTCATTTTTATTTGCTGCAAATTACAATATACCTCCATCTATATAACCTAGTTATCAAGTTTCTTGGCATTAAATTCACCATCATACATAGGAAATTTGTTTTTTACATCAAGTTTAAGTAATGGCATATTAGGATTATGTTTATGATAATGTTTTCTTGAAGTAGTATCTGAAGTTGTACTCGAAGAAGAAGAAGATGATGGATATGAAGGAGGTGAAGGAGGATATTTTGGAGGGTCCTCTCCTTCTTCACTTTTGGATTGCTTTGAATACTCCCCTTGAAGCGATCTCTTCAATTCCAAGTAATCATCATACAACACTTTTACCATCTCCGACATGGTGAAGAAAGTCTTTTGAAACTCTCCTTCGTTTTGAGAAAGTCCTTCTTTCGATGCCATCTTCTCACTTTGAGATGTCATGATTTTCTATCCAATCATAGGATCTCCTTCTACAATCTCTCCTTAACCATGAATTATCTTTTCTGTAGTAATCATGCAAACTCAAACAACCAACTCTCAAGCTTCTCTGTTGCCACTTGATCCAAAATTGATCTTTTAAAGACTATGGTTAAGTTTATGCATGAGTTGATTTACCATTGAGAAATTGAAGACAAGAAGAAGATTTAATGAAATAATGTTGCAACCATTATAAAGAATGTAGAACAGAAAGTAATCACTAAGAACAACAAACCATAATGCCAAGATTGTTAACGTAGTTCAACAAAGCTGCCTACATCTCTAGGCCTTTGTCTTAGTGGGGGAGTCTTTCTTATTAACATTAAATGCTTAAAAAGTACATCATAACTACATAAAATGGATTAAAAACTAGTTTGGATATGTTCTTATTGACCTCAAGAATCCAACACAACTGACAACACTGAAAAATGATGAGCGTAGCTCCTGGAAATGACCTCCAAAGTTTGCTTCCTCAATGGCTTCCCTGCATAAAAATGGCTTGGACCTCACAATTATTCATCATTTATCCTATTATGAACTTCCTTGGACTTTCAAAAAACTATGTTTTATATATATATTGAGTTTTGGTTCACCTCCCAACTTCCTCCCAAGATCCGGCCTCGAAAAAGGGCTCCAGATCCTCATTTTTTGGCAAAAATCCAAAAAAAAAACAGCGCAATTAACAATTAAATTCCAATCTATAGGTAAAAAAACCACTTTGGGAAAAAATATGCACACCAACCCCTTTTATCAAAGATATTGGGCGTATGAGTTGCTTCCATATGGCCATGCGCTAATCCTATTCCCTAGTCCTCTGGCCTGGTTGTATGGAGGCTCATGTGGCTAGGTGTTAATCCCTACATGCCCTGAACTGTCTCCGCTCTTGGTCCTATGGATTGGTATATGACCAGGGTTGTCTCGTTTGGTCTATCCCCCCACTGATTGGGATCTACCCTTGAAAACTTATGTCATATGCATAACAAAATCAAAACAAATTGTAAGGTGGTTAAGCCCCATAGTTAGCTCGGACGGTGCGCCACCTTTGGTGAAGTTGTTGCTTTCCTAGAGGTCGGGGGTTCAATCCCGATGGAGTTGAAATTTTTTTGAATTGGCCCTCATTGGCCTCATCTGGGGTGCCACATGGTACCCTATGATTGGGCCACGTATCGCCTCCATATTGGACCGTACCAAACCAGTCAGCAAACAGTCAGCCTGTCGAGTCAATACAACTACCACATGTCACATCTAGAGCCTACCACCTGTCGCCATGTCATCTGTTAGCCTGTCATCCATACTTACACATGTTGATTGTCACTAGGCCATGTCATCATATGGATTGCCACAACAACTTCTGTACAGTCCATGTGTCAAATCTGTATCGTGCCAACTCAACCCTGAAAACACCAAATCTACCTGACACATGTCACCTTCTGTTGTTATCACGTCATCATGTTGACGTCAGGTTGAAGTCATCTGCCACATTAAGCTGATGTACTTCTGATGTCATCAGTACAACCTCTCACTATTGACTTTTAATTTTTTTACTATTTTGGAAAATGTTTAGATCTCCATAACTTTCGCATAAGGTGTCCATTTTCAGAAAAAAAACATATTATCGAAATTGACACGACGAGCCCTACGCGATGGTGCTAGTTTCGTTCGATTCTGATAACTTTGAAATTTTGGCCTTCCTGAATCCATTTTGGATCAACCTTGGTAATGGAAAGAGTGATGGTCATACTGATAAGATGGTTGTTCATAAGAGGAAGGGTTCTGGGAATGGCCCATGAAGTGTTCAAATGTGGCTTTGAGGTCTTTGATGTAGGACCGTTGTTCCTGGAGGACCTGAATAGGAAAATTGATTGAGCTAAGGTTTTCATTGATATTATTCATGTCTTCCTTGTTCTGGTGGGTGTCAACAATCAAGGTATTGAGTTCTTGGGCTCAGGTCTTAGACATTTGGAAAAATGGGCAGGAAAATGGTATAGGGGAAATAAAAGGGGTCTGGAGGGGTGGGTGGGACCACTAAGAAGAAGGTTGTAGAAATGATAGGTACCACTGCAATCAGGGAAAAAAGGTGGATCCAATGGGATAGGGGATAAATAAGGGTGTCAGAGAAGGGTTGAGTCCACAAAAAAAAAAATTGTATTAAAAATGATAGGTATCATTGGAATAGGGGCGAAGAGAGGAACCCAGTGGGATAGGTCCTAAATAAGTGTGTCGGGGGGACCACTATACTCATTTTTTTTTAACACTTGGAGAGTTATACTCTAGACTAAATAATACTACTGTGATGATATTCCAAAATGATTAATAGGAATAAATGTGTATTTATTTTGCAACCAGAATGCAGAAGGCATAGTTACGCGGCAATAGATCTTGTCTGTTATGTTTTTGTTTCCATCCCCAGGGGTAGGATATTCAAGGTTTCTACAGACAAGGGTTTTCCCTATGCTATAGCTCTCTAATATACGTGTAGTTTTCAACATTAGTACTCGACCCAATATCTCAGGGCACCAACTAAGGAGGCCAGACCATGCCCTTAATCATACTACCTAACTACCCAGGTACTAGAGAGTATCTTCCCAAGTGTTGTTCTCTGTGGAACTATAGCAGTCAGACAGCTGATCAGTTTATCTATGGAGGGATTCATGATATCTAGGTCGATCCATATACAGGTGTTGTCTGATGCACTACCACTTGAAGGGGTACCAAAAGGGGTTACAAGGGTGGCCAACAGATGTGTGCTTAAAAACCACTTGTAGTTCATGTGTGTATTCTTCCCCGACTACAGATTTATGCGTCGAACGATAGATATGTGTAGCTTTAATACGTTGGAATACATCTCTACCCTGGAAAAAAATTAACGCACAAATTTCTAGAGAGGAAGGTGCTCTGATACCAATTGTACTATTCCAGATATAAAATAGTATGCAAAATAGAAATATTTTAGCATATAATGGTAGAGAAATAATGATATAATCATAAAAATACCAAAATAGTACAAAAATAACACCAGAAAGAGGACCTTGATTAATGATAGAAATCTTCACTTTCCTCTTCAAGGGGGAAACCTCGAGCAGAGCAGGGCTCTATTACAATAATCTCCAAGAGAATATTTCTCATGCCCTCTACTCCTATTTATACTAAATTTATCTATACAAAAGAACAATCTAGAAGAAGATCCCCCTATTACTATATTGGGTCGAGGTACAGACAAATCACTGACTTCCCTTAAAATATAGTCCTATTCCTAATCTATCCCAAAACTATATAAACTTAAAGGAAAAGAGAGAGGAAAGTAGGTGTACCTTTGGTCCTAACATCCAATTTAGACCTCCTTCACCTTTGTAGGTTCTTGGATTACTGGTCTCCTCCCAAAGACGACCAGCAAAAAATTAGAGAAACAACGCTACAAGATATACGATCTCTACTTATCATTATTAATGTTAGATATATACACATATGAATTAATCAATAAATCATAAAGACACAATATATTGGGACATGAAAATAACTATTTTATTAAAAATTAATATTACAAAGATTACAACCTTTTATCAGCAAACACTCCGCAAAACTAGTCCGAGCTCCTCTTGGTGCTTCTCTAAGTGCATCATTCCCATACTTTCATCTCACAACAAACTGATCTCTTGGGAAAAAGGAAAGGGTTGTCTAAGGAGAAAGGGTTGTAAGGGGAATGTTGAGGCCAAATATTAGAAAGGGCTGCAAAACTTAGGCTACAAGGGGAAGAGATTTTGGAAGAGTTTACTTGTTCTCTTGCTTGTTTTTGTAAATGGGACCCCAAAACCTCTTTTTATATCAGAAAAATATGGTTATCTGGTTTGGGGATGGCATACAATGGGTAAAATCATTGGGATACCCTCGATAGCCCATAAAATCCGTTGACTTCCTTGCAATTATATATTTTTTACAACTTTTGTAGGTAAACATGGGTTGTCTAGCATGCAACTCGTGTATGTACATGGGTTGTGTAGTATGCAACTAGTGTGTCTACATAGGCATTGGTTAAGCAGGGTATGTACATGTTCCAAAAAATTCTTTTTTAAGAAGGATCCTCAACAGTAATTTGGAAAATTGTGTACATGGAAAGGCCAATGTCATGTATGCATAGGTAGGGAATTTTTGGACTATAACAGATGCCCCCTAATATGTGAGGTTATAAGAGTAACTGATGGTTGAAATACATTACAATATCTTTACCAATGGAAAGGAACGAAGTTGAGCGATCCCGGGACCAGAGTTCAGGAGGTGCCATCTGCAAAACAATGATAATCTCTCTGAGGTGGGCATACCCATGCTCAAGATGAAATAATCATGGCTTCTAATAAAATACACTGCAGATACATTTCACATAAATGTCTATAAAGTGTAGCCACAAGAAATACACAACGAATACACATCTCAAAATCATTTGATGATATTTAAGTACAATACAATATGTATCATCAAGAAGAATTGATGCCTACAGCTGGAGATGAGGAGCTTCATAAATTGAGAAACAACTTCAAGATATTGAAAACTCAAGTAGGAGTACATAAGAGTGTAAGATTCACTAACCTAAGGTGTTCAGCATATCGTTGGGGAAATACTGGAGGCATAGAACTTCATCAACTTTGAATCAGAATTTGACTGGACTCTCGAGATGGTCGACTCATGAAAGTCAAGCGACAAACTACAGAATGGCTGACTCAGGCTAGATAAAACTTCCCTTGGATGAAAGAATGAAAAAATTATGAGACTCAGGAAGCATAACATTGACATAAGTCTGCGATACAGGAGGCACCACAAACTCTCCATATGTTTGGAAAAGTAACCAAATGGAGGAGGACACAACTCTATGTAGCAAGAATAAATTCCTAAGGTAATACTAAATCCCAATTCTTGGAAAACAAATAGAATGATGTGCTTTGTCCAAGGGAGACTATATTGTTGCTGAATAAAAGAGAATGTATATCCCATCCCCTCTTTTTGGAATATGCAAGATACCAGATATATAAAATATGCAGAACAGAAATG
>JASDQU010212313.1:0-18842 GCA_032191745.1 Picea mariana
AAAAAACACATTGTGGTATTGGTTTTCTCTTACATTTGGTATATGTTCCCACGAGAAAATAACCGGGGCCATGGGATATGAACAAAATTTTGCCAAGCACAAGAAAACACAAAACTAGTGGAGCTTCGCCACTGTACGCTAGCTACAACCAGACCTCAAAATGGGGAACAAGAAAGTTGTTGATTACTATTTTACCAATAAGCAAGATCACTATGGACATTTTCTTTTGATAGTGCCATGGTCTATCACTACCAGTTTTAAGAATGCCAAATTTCCAATATTATAGAAAATTCTTGATGATTCTGCCCAGATGAAAAGGCTATTTTGACGGTTCAAAGATGGGCTCGAGTTATTTACAGTTAGATACTTTTTATGGGGTTTTCTCTCATGCTTCCCATTTCTGGAATGAACAATCTTATGCGCGTGCAATCTCTATAGCGAGATCTGAAAATCTCAAGATCATGTTTCAATCCATGCTGAGTCCTTTTTTTTCAATTAGGGCATCGATAAAAAAATGAAGATACCATACCATAAATGTATAGTTGGAGACAATTTTTTTTATTTTATTCGGGCACCCAAAAAAAAATTCATAAATCCTACCATGGCTATATAGTTGGAAAACAATTGTCCAACTTGGGCACCTAAAAACAAACGTGCAGTCCCCTCCATCAAAGCCACAACTTGCACACCGAAATAAATATGCAAAATTCTTACTGGGAGATGCAAAACAACATCAAAATAAAAACATGGGTTGCATTTGGGAAAGAGAATTTTACAGCTATAGATGTAAACTCCGTAGACTCCAGTCCGACGAACATTCATCTGGGTACACATGAGATATTTTTGTTTCCTGCCAAAGCTTGATATGATTTTTTTTTTTGAGCCGATATGCAATATTGCATTGTCCTCATTTAAGGTAAATTTTCTATGTATTTGAAAGTCATGCAGCATGTAGACACTGTTTTCCTTTTTCTGTAGGTATGCTTTATATGGAAATTCTGCTAACCCAGGAAGCACATCTTGTAAAAGAGGCTGTTTAAGTGTACAATGCACAATTGTGTTTCCCACAGTTCGGATGACAACATTGAGGCAATGCCCATATATGTGCGGACATTTTTCACTGCATCGCAGACAATCAATCATATCATCACTTATCAAAGAAGAAGTAGAAGCATGAGAGTTGCATTTCGCACATACAGGCTCAAAGGGGGTCAAGTACGCATTCGATGCAAACAAAATACCTTCAACCTAGAAACGTGAGCATAACAGTTAATATGTTGAACAATATAATATACAACTGCACCCAAATAAAATAAAAAAAATAAAAAACCACATAAATTATTTGAGGCTATTTGTATGAGCAAAGTGAGGAATGAATTTGTAGATGTATATGCACAACAGTTGTAGAGCTAGTTAGTTCTTGAGATCCTGTACTATGTCTGCTCGCAATTCTGTTACAAATGTTGCTTGGATTGTGCGAAAGATCCTTTCTTTGTTATATTTTTGAAGAGCACAAGTGGAAATTTCCCTTTATGCAATTATTGTTCCATTGACGAAAACAAATTTGAGTAGGTATCAAACAATTGCAGCTGCAACATGGAACAGTACAATATTTGTGTAACTTAACCAAGATACATGGACATGAGAAAGTAAAGGACAAAAACTAGATATGGAGAAAGGTACCATCGCCTTGTCGCTCTCTGAATCTCCATATTTTATATGGAGAATGTGTTGTGAGACAAGTTTTCTCACCATTGCAACAACTGCGCCAATGGTTCCGATTGGGTAAATGTCGTTGCAATGTGCAAGTTGGCTGATAGTTGCGTTCGGGACGAAACAATATTTTGAACAAATAGTGAGGATTTTTTCCACAATACTTGTTTCGTTGAGCGAAATAATCCGATCATAATCACCACGGTCATATAATGTTTTGGGAAATATATTAAAATTTGTAATGGATATCCCATTACCTGGAAATATATTTTCTGCATGTTTCTGGACAAGTTGTGTAGGAATAGTCAGTGTGACTGTCATCAGGGCCTCCTTGTCTATCATGTCAGCACGCATAATGGATCTAGTTTTGTTTTCCTTGTCCAAGTAGGTGCTATAGACGACCATTATGTCCCCGATGAACACTTTTCCAGTTCGGTGGTTGTTCAAGCCCTCTATTGATAAAAATTATACTTAGCGAAGGTTTCGGGACTTTGGGAGTTCCAACGATGTTGCATGATGTTCCTCCCGAAGGTTGATTTCCTGGATTTCCAAACAACAGAGGTAATCAATGGTCCACATCATCCTATGAGATCCTATGGTTGGAGAGGGGCTTCAGGATTTTGGGCTTCATAGATATTACCCACTCCACCATGTGACATCCCCGAAGTGCCGAACTGGCAAGATCACAAAGGAACTCGATATTTCTCCACGTGGCAAATAGTCAACAATCACAATTTACTCCGAGAATCCAGGATTCGGGAGTCCTAGAGGGTCAACACATTCACTCCTCCAGAGCGCCGGACTGCCGAAGTTGCGAAGAGCCTGAGATTGCTCCACGTGGCCAACAATCAACAGTCATGATTTTCTCCAAGACTCCGAGATTTGGGACTTCTAGAGGGTCAACACATTCACTCCTCCCGAGCGCCAGATTAGCGAAGTTGCGAAGGAGCCTGAGATTGCTCCACGTGGCCAAAAATCAATGATCATGATTTACTCTGGGACTCTGGGCTTCAAGAGTCCCAGAGGGTCAACACATTCACTCGTCTGGAGCACTGGACTAACGAAGTTGTGAAGGATCCTGAGATTTCTCCATGTGGAAAGATAGAGGATTCGGGAGTCCTAGAGGGTCAACACATTCACTCCTCCAGAGCGCCGGACTGCCGAAGTTGCGAAGAGCCTGAGATTGCTCCACGTGGCCAACAATCAACAGTCATGATTTTCTCCAAGACTCCGAGATTTGGGACTTCTAGAGGGTCAACACATTCACTCCTCCCGAGCGCCAGATTAGCGAAGTTGCGAAGGAGCCTGAGATTGCTCCACGTGGCCAAAAATCAATGATCATGATTTACTCTGGGACTCTGGGCTTCAAGAGTCCCAGAGGGTCAACACATTCACTCGTCTGGAGCACTGGACTAACGAAGTTGTGAAGGATCCTGAGATTTCTCCATGTGGAAAGATAGAGCTTACACATGGCCCCTACAGGGGGTGACACGTTTCACTGTCGAATGGGTCTAGGGGGGTCTACGGATGCAAAAATCTAGGTGACATGTGGCATACACAACATTGTTCCATGTCACCTCGAGTGACGTCAGTATGCCATGTCATCTTGGACTGATCTCCACCCAATCCTTCGATCTCACAGTCAGCAAGGATCCACATAGTCCCTGGATCTACGGCCTCCATTACTTCGCAGCTTTGGAATTCAGAGCTTTCCAACTCCTCATGTCGCGAGTCCCCCAAAGAGATAATTCTCTAGACTCTCTAATCTAGCGCCATGTGTCCTCATCCTACCAACAACCGATATTCATTTTGACGTTCGTGAATTCAAAGGTTTTGACATTTGGTAGGTTCTTGGCTAGGTTCCTCCGGAATGTTAAGTCTTTGGACTATGGGATCGCTTGCCACATGTCCTATCATCCGACGAGTCTAATTCGACGGACAACCTTAGACAGGGGACGAGTGGGGGCCATGTGTCATTCCACGACGTGTTCCTAGACGGTTGGGTAATCGAGGGTGAGCTTCTTATATTGACAGCTGGGAGAAATCCCGAAGGATCCGAGGATCTACGGTCCACATTACTTTGATAGTTCGACATTCGAGAGTTCGATGAGTGTGTCTCTTAGATTTCCCTCTAGACCACGTCAGATATGTCGCCATGTGTACCTAACGTCTACGACTAGGATTTACTCTGGCTCACAGAGCTTCGGGGGAAACCTGCACATTTCTACATTGTCGAATTCCTGGACTCTCGGATAACTATGGATTTGTGGACACGTTTCCCTCTAGTTCAATGGTCCATATTAACTCCATGAATCCAATGTTCAGGAGTTTCGGTGCTAGATCGTTCTAAATCTCCCCAAGTAAAACTTCGTGGAAGCACTTAATGCCTCCCCTCCTATTCCCGATATAACAACTGAGAGTGATTCATATTGGATCCTGAGATCGACGGTCCTCATCGATTCACTACTTCTTCCTTCGACTACTTTCGAGGATTGTGGAGTCACAAGTAACAAAGTCCCGAATTCGAAATGGCTAGCTCCTTTCGGGCTAGCGCAGGGTTCCTAGGCCCTGGTCACATGGATACTTTGGAAATTATAGTGGTTAAGCGCTAATCCTTTAACAACAATAGGGTTAAGGACATGGGCATGATCCCTTGGTTAGATGGGTGAATATTCTAAGGGGCCCTTCTCCCATAGAATTTGGACTTAACATTCCCGCTAAGGTAAACTTCACAGGGTTTGAAGGACTTAGATATTTCAGTCGGTCCTACCCCAAATTTCCCATGAACTCACATCCCATGACTCTATAATAGTTAAACTGAGATAAGTATGAGATCACATAGATATAACAATTTACAGAAATCAAAGGGAATTTCTAATATCTGTTCAAATACTAAGAGACTGAATCATAAACAAAAACATTTTATCATCACATCCAATATAATATGCAGAGTATGAAAATACTTATCATAACTGGAAAATGTGAAGCAACTCCTAAAAGGGGTGCCTATTTCCTCCCAACCATACGCACAACCACTCCTACTGGATTTACCACTGGACACCCCCTATCTAGACCATGATGCTCTGAGAGAGATTCTTTCTCTTTTCTCCACAACAGTCAGGGACAAAGGTTACTCTCCTTCTCCCATAGGAACTGGGAAAATTGTTTTCTCTACTCCAAGCAAGGAGGTCTGCACAAGTACTTCCTCAATCACTCGTCAGCCTCGTTTTTCAGCTTGTAGCGAAACCCTGCCCTAGGATTCTTACAACCAAAATAAGATTTCTTTTCAACATTTCTCTCTACTTCAAAAGCAGAGTATGTTCACTACTCTTCTCTAAAGAGTGTTTTCTCTACTCTGCTGTCTCGCAGATCCGTCTCTGTTCCCCGAATTACCTCATTTATTTCCTTCCTTATAAAGGTTGCATGGGTTTGAATCCCAATTCGTGGTTAGTCCTGGAAGCCTTACAGATGGGTACCTTGTCCCATCTCCTCATTAAATCTTGAGTATGGACTTCCATCTACCAATCTGACTGGTAATTCATTTATGGGTCAAAGGACTGTTGAGTAATTACATCCAGTAGGTACTGGTCAAGTGAGGGTCATCTCAACCATACTTGGTTTCCCTTCACCATATCTCTCATAGCATCCATGGTCTATCTTAGCAAACTTTCCCCCTTTCAGCAGTTGTGCCACACATATTCAAATTCAAATTCTATTAATAACAAAAAATTCATACATTGACCCTTTTATACAAAGGTTCATCAAATCAAACATTCACACATATTTAGTTCGCCATAGTCTCTTGGCTAGTTATAGTTATATTTACAAACTAGGGGAAACAAGGGTATTACAAAGAGTAAGTCTCCCACCAGTCCTTAACATAGGGGACAACCTTGAGGAGTGCAAAAGTAATATTTTCCCTATCAGAAAAATTGTGGACATGCATGAAGAAAAATAAATGAGGAGAAGATCACTCTGATACCACTGATCCAGATTTATGAGTGGAACGAAAGGAATAATAGACTAAATACAATAACACAGAGATATGGAGAACAACAACATATATCTAGTGAACAATAACTTCTATTGAATAAATAAAATAGGCTGAAACTGTAAAACTGCAACACTGAAAACAACTTGCTCAAATGGTGGTAGTTATCTCTGAGAAGAGATATGGATTCTACGCCCATCCTTCTGAGAAAAATGATTACAATGAGGCTCTAGAGGAATTTTTGACATTACTCATGAATTTCAAAACCCTAGACATCCAAAACCTAACCCTAGGAGATGAAACGCCAAAATTTATGTGGCCCCAATAGGTAAGTTGGTACCTCAACTTCCCGGGGTTGTAAATTTTCATACGACCTCCGTTTTAGGCATGTGATAGCCCGTTGGAAAGGTATTTTAGAGAAATACAAATTATTTCTTTAAACTTTGACACTATCTATAGTTTGACTATGGANCACCGGTTAGGGCCCCAAAACAGTGCTATAAATACAGAAAGATGTACTGACATGAAAACTTCCAAAATAGGTCAGTTTGAATAGGTGGGCGGCCACCCATATCCACCTGGATGTTGTGTAGGACTTCATGATAGCCTCAGAAGTGCAGAACCCACAATTACAAATAAATGTCATCATTACAAAGAAACGTGTTGAACTAAAAACTGTGTAGAGGAGCCAGTTGGAACAGGTGGGTGGCCACTAATATCCAACTGGATCATCTTGTCCATAAAAAATGCATTAAAAATTATAAACCTATTAAATGTGCCCATTTCCAAATAGGTGTACGCCTATAGGTGTAACTATATGCGTAATAATTTGACCCATGTGCTTAAAAAAATTAAATGTATTAAATCCACGCACATGTCTAAGAAATCGAACTCTAATCTTGTTAATAAATGGATGATGCCAATTTGAAACAAGGGAAATATTTGTGATGCATCTATTCCTTACCTTGTTGAAGAATTTGAAGTGTCATTATTGTATTTGTATTGTATGGTAATGAAGTAGTAGATTACCCTAAATATTGATATTACTGATAATGAAGTAGTAGATTACCCTAAATATTGATATTACTGATAATGAAGTAGTAGAATATAGCAAATAAAGGAAATTAAATTGTTCTTATTAGCAAAATATAAGGTAAATACTATTGGTAATCACAACCTATGCAATAGGAATTGAAAGTATATTACCCTAGATGCCAGATTTTATAAATCTAACCTTCTAGGCTCTGAAGAACTCATAAATGAAAATAAAAAGTTGAGACAAGTCAAAGTAAGTCATGTAAGTAGTTCTTAGAATAAACCACAACATCTAGTTAAAATAACCAAGGTTTTATGTTAATAAAACCTTGTAAGGAAATCATAATATAAGGAATATACAGAGTTAAAGTAGAATTTTTATCATAGATTAATTCTATTAATCTATAATGAGGGTAAAACCCTTAAATAAATATGAGGCATTGGATATAACATTGAAAAATACCAGTCCGATTCTATAATTCTAAAATCCATTATCAAATAACAAGACACAAATTCGAAAATTTCCTTAAAACAGTTTGAACCGGTGAGAATAGTATGCATAATATAAGAAAGTTTGTGACCATTTAGATCATTTATAAAACTTCCAAGAAAAGTACAAGCAGAGGAAATTGTCAATAGTAGCAATTGTAGGTAACTATCAAAATTTTGTTATACATCGAACTATCCCAAAACGATGATGTCGTATTCTACACCAACAATGAAAATTATGGAATGGAAACCAAAATACCTCTTTAAGGTAAACACACTAGTATTTAAAGTCATATTTAAACACCTGTAGAGACACATCATAAGTAATGTTATTAGTATAATGCCTCAGTAATAAGGATTAAAAATCCTATGAATAGTTCGTTGATTAAACATACTTACCGAAGATAGTAAGGTTGAATGATATCTTGAGTAATCCTGATACTATATCCATACGTATCCTGTACAAGCACGTATATTATTGTAAAATAAAATTTAATGGAATTGCACTAAGAAATAAAAAGAAAAGGATATATAAATATCTTTCTTTACCTAGAGAAACTTGAATATCCCAGGTGGAAGCTCTTGTTGTAGAAATAAACCAACATGAACTTACGCTCCAATCTGATGGGTACCCTCATCCAAAACAAGGGCCCATCATTAGACTATAGTTTCCATGAAACATATTTTAAATCTTACGAGAGAAAATATCATAGAAATGTGAAAACTATAATTTATGAGTGATACAAGTCTAGAATGCACTAACACTTAATCTAGTTGTGACCATTGTCACCACTAATAAACTCAATAATAATTACAAGAAACAGGGTTAATGACTGCAAAACGGAAGTAGGCATATATAAGGGTTTAATGAAATGTGTATAAGGAGACATATATAAGACCCAAATAAAAATAGTGCAGGTTTGACAAATTACAATAGAGACAGAGCATACAAAGTAACAAATATGTATATATAACTCTCGTAACACTGTAGTGAAGAACTTTGTTACAATAACATTCTTCATTAAGTGAGGAAAGGAACATAAAAATAACATTATTGCATGTGACCTAGATTTTCAACATTATTTCGAATGCCAGAGAAATATAAATAAAATTAAACCAAACTTTTGCACATAATTGAGCATAGGTATCCACCGCTCAGGCTCAAATCCATAAAGAAAAAATCAAGGACAGAGGGTCGAAACCCTGAAAAACTCTTAGCACTGGACCAAAACCAGGAAGAAACCCTCAAATCGCGTTGGAACGATACAAAACAATGGAAAGAATGACCAAAAGTCTCGATGGTGGTCGGAACATTACCGAGCTAGCCCCCTTCCCAAGGAAGGTTACATCTGGCGTAAGTGAAGAGTGCCACACTACGAGTTAAGGACACATTGTTTTAATAATATGAAATTACTCTACGTTAATGTCTTAATACCCACGTGACCACTCATTAAACATTTGTCACCATCTCAATTAACGCTGACCGGTCAGATAAATCCTTATATGTTTATTACATATAATATTATGGGTAATCTAACCTTGATACCCTTTGATATAATAATTCCTTAGGGAAATTTGGATGCATCCATTGATCCTATAACAAAGGTATCAATAAGGGTCCCATAAGGGATGAAAAATTCTAATAAATATGCTAAGTCCTAACACAAAAAAATATACAAGGTCGAATCTATATGTATGTATGTTTTCCATGAATTACATAGATAAAACAAGTAAGGTATGGGATCAAGCGGATTTAATTTAACCATGTATAAATTGTGTATATTTATATCTATGAACATAAGTAGAATTACATATCACTCGCAAATAAGTAATCTTTATCAAAGGAAATTTTGTAATGTCCTTGATTAGGAAGTGTATAAAATTATTCACACCTATAGTAGCCAAATCTGTAATATGATGTTGCATCCATTATTTGAACAAAAATGACAACAAAAATTGAGAGTAATAAGGGTATGTGACAAAATGGTATCAGAGCTATAGGAACCATACTTGGCCTTTATGGGCTCAATCATGGAAAACTATCTTGTTATTGTTATATTTTCTTCTTACCTCTAGGAAGACATTTTTTTTATTGCACGAAATATGACAAAAGTACCTATTCCACCTGAAGAAGGATTACATAAAAATTCACCAAAAATTCCTGAACAAGGAAATATTGGTGATGGGAATATATGGGTTGATTTGAATGAAAGGAGGGATAATAGACAATCTGAATTAATTCAGACTATACGAGGTTTAAGGGAAGAATTACAAACTGTTCGGGAAGATAATGAATGAATTCTGAAGACACAAGAAGAACTTAATGCACTGTTGTTAGAAAAAATGTGTAATCATATTTCTGATAGAAATAAAGGTCAATTTTCTAGTAATTCTAAAAATGATCTGCATAAGAAAAATGTTAGAAAATTTAAACATACTGAGTCAACGACAAAATCTGTTTTTAATGAAACTGAAAATAGTGAACAAAAGATTGAAACTTCAAGTGAGTACAATGATGAAAAGAAACAAAGTATTAAAAAGAAACATAAGCATCATGATGAAATTATGGGAGAATTTTAAAATATTAAACCCCCAATCTTTAATGGTGAGATTGAAACTGGGGAAGAGGCAGAAGGTTGGCTTTCTGGAATGCAAAAATACTTTCAGATATATAATTACTCAAGTGAACTTAAGACGAAAATGGCCATCTATAATCTCACTGAAAAGGAAGATATTTGGTGGCAAGATATTAAGAGAGTAAAGAGTATTAAAGAACGTAAAATCACTTGGAAGAATTTTAAAAGATATTTTAAGAAACAATATCTATTAGAAAAATATTATGAAGGAAAGAATAAAGAATTTTATGAATTAAATTTGGGAAATTTAACTATGAAAGATTTTTGCAGCGAATTTCTAAGCCTATTATGCTATGTGCCTTATATTGTCGATAAAAAACCAAAGATGCAAATATTCCTAAGTTGTTTACCTACCTCAAATAAATATAGGATTGAGTTTGACAATCCTATGACTTTAGAGGAAGCTATGCGTAAGGCTAAATTGTGCTTTGAACATGATAAGAACATGAATGAAAATGCTAAAAATTGGAAGGGAAAGAAGGTTGAAAGGTTTGATACACGAATAAAAGGGGGAAATTTTTTCAATAAGAACATTGTTAAAGGGTTTCAGGGAAATAACTACAGAAACAATAAGCCTTATAACCAATCTAAAAATAGAAACACAAAAAAAACAACCTTTTATAATAAATAAACTTCCCAAAAAGAGCCAGTAAAATGTTAGGAGTGTGGTGAACCACATTATTTCAAGGTTTGTCCACACGGGAAGAACAACAACAAAATTATACATACAGTTCGTTAAGCAATGACAATTGGCGAAATGGAAAGGAGCACCCCAAAGATTAGCATGACCTTGGAAAACCGACAGACATATCATTAGGATTCCATGGTGGAAGTAGAAGATATGTTGAACAATCAACCAATTTCCATTTTGATTGATCTAGGTGCTAGTCTAAGCTATGTCTCACCTAAGATAGTAGAAATATGTAAATTACGAAAGGAAAAATTTGAAAAAGCATGGTTAGTACAACTTGATACAAGAACAAAAAGGAAGGTTACAAATTTTATTAAAAGCTGTGAAATTAGTAGTAATGGCTTCATGTCTCAAGCATATTTGAATGTTTTGCAATTAGGATCATATGATGTATTAATTGGCATGGATTGGTTAGAAAAGTATAAGGTAATCCTAAACTTCTATAATAAAACATTTACTTGAGTAGATGACAATGGAAACATTATTAATATTAAAGGAATACGGAGAACCATTAGTGTTAGAAAAATTTCAACCTTGCATATCAAAATATGTATTTGTAAAGGATGCAAAATATTTGTAGTACATGAAATGGATAATGGAAATGAAGAAAGTAAAAATGATATAGAAAACTTTCCTATATTACAAGAATTTCAAGACTTCGAAGAGATTCCTGGTTTACTTCCTAAAAGAGAGATACATTTCTCTATAGACTTAGTACCCGGAGTAGTACCAGTCTCAAAAGCTCCATATCAGATGAATATCTTAGAACTTAATGAACTAAAATACCAACTTCAAGAATTTCTAGATAAGAAGTATATTCAACCAAGTGTATCTCCTTGGGGAGCACCGATACTTTTTGTCAGAAAGAAAGATGGAACCTTACGGTTATGCATAGATTATTGACAAATTAATAAAATGACAATTAAAAACATATATCCTTTACCCCGTATCGATGATATGTTCGATCAAGTACACGGGGAAAAAATATTTTCAAAGATCGATTTGCGATCAAGATATCATCAAGTAAGAGTTAAAGATGAAGATATATACAAAAAAACATTTAGAACGAGGTATGGACATTATGAATTTGTTGTAATACCCTTTGGGATAACAAATGCTCCAACCCCATTCATGTGTCTAATGAATAGTATTTTAAGTAAACACTTAGAAAAATTTGTAATCATCTTTATTGATGATATACTAGTCTATTCAAAAAATTAACAAGAGCACGAAGAACATTTAAGAATAGTTCTACAGTTTCTAAGAGTACAAAAGATGTATTCTAAACTTAGTAAATGTGATCTTTATAAAGATAAGATTCAATATTTAGGACATGTAGTTTCTAAAGAGGGAATAACTGTTGACCGTGAGAAAATAAAAGACATTATGGACTGGCCAATTCCAAAGGATGTTTTAGACATAAGATAATTTATGGGTATAGAAGGTTATTACTGGAAATGTATTGAAGGTTTTTAAAAAAAATTATCCTATAACATCTCTACAAAAGAAAGGAACAAAATTTATATGGTATGAAAAATGCCAAGAAAGTTTTGAAAAACTAAAACATCACCTAGCAACAACTCCTATACTAAAAATAACAGATCCATATGAGGACTTTGTCGTATGCACAGATGCATGCATTGAAGGGCTTGGAGGTGTATTAATGTAGTATAACCATGTGATTGCTTATGAATCTAGGAAGCTTAAGGAACACGAAAGACACCATGTAACACATTATTTAGAATTAACTACGATAATACATGAACTAAATATGTGGCGACACTATTTAATAGGACAAAAATTCCCATTGATGTATGATAACATTGCTTTAAAGTACCTATTTGATAAACAAAATCTTAACGCTCCCCAAACAAGATGGTTAGCCTTCTTGAGCGAGTACAATTTTGAAATAAGGCACATCAAAGGAAAATAAAATAAAGTAGCAGATGCCTTGAGTAGGGATGCAAATATGATTTATACAGTTACAAGAAATAATTATGAAACTGATTTAGAGGGAAAAGTCAGGACTACAGCTGAAAATGACATAGAATATCAAAATATTAAGTCAAAATTGGCAGAAAATCAAGTTGAAATTGAAAAACAGACTTCAGACTTTCTAAGAATGGGTTATTAATGTATAAAAATAGGTTGTATGTTCCTGAATATGACTAAATTCATTTTTTTTTAATTTTAAATGAATTACATAAAAATTTATACTTCAGACATCTTGGCTATCATAAAATAATTACTATGCTAAGAAAAGCATTTTATGGCCTAATATGAAAGGATAAACTGCTTAATATCTAGCTAAATGCACATAATGTCAACAAGTTAAAGTTGAACATCGAAATCCAGCTACACTATTACAACCCTTACCCATTATTGAATGGAAATGAGAAATTATAAGTATGGACTTTATAACAGGTCTACCTAAAAGAAGTAAGCAAAATGATTCAATAATGGTTGTTGTTGACAAATTGAGAAAAATAGCTCACTTTATACCAGTTAAGTCCACCTATAAATCCATTATCATAACATATATATTTATGAAGGAAATATTCCGACTACATGGAATTCTTAAATTTGTAATCTCAGACATAGATGCGAAGTTTATGGGAAATTTTTGGAAAGCCTTGTTTAAAGGCTTAGATACACAATTAAATTTCAGTACTGCTTACCATCCTCACATGGATGAGCAGACTGGAAGAACTAATCAAATAGTAGAAGTTTGATAAAAATGTATGCTATGGATAGACATAACAAATGGGAAGAATATCTAAAATTGGTTGAATTCACATACAATAATCATTATCAAGCCTCAACTAAACTTAATCCTTTTGAAAATTTATGGAAGAAAATGTAACACTCCTATTTCCTGGAGTAGTCCTATCAACAGATTAATGATAAGACCTGAAATGTTAAAGGAAATGGAACTAACATTGAAACATGTACAACATAATTTGAAAGTAGCCTACGACAGGTAGAAGAGATATGCAGACTCCAAAATAACTCAAAGAGAGTTCAATGTTGGAGACCATGCATATATAAGGGTAAAGCCTAAAAAGAGTTCTTTAAGACTCGACATATATACTAAATTAGCTCCTAGATATTGTGGTCCATTTGAAGTTCTTTCTCAAATAGGACTTGTAGCCTATTAGCTTGCACTTCCAGCTATGGTAAAAGTACATGATGTATTCCATGTTTCATTATTAAAAATATATATACATGATCCTACTCATATCGTGGATTGGAATATGATATACGTAGAGCTCGAGGGAAATTTCCTAGTAGATTCATATCATATTCTCGACAGGAGGGAGCTTGTACTCCAGAGTCGAGCCATCAGACAAGTAAAGTTGCAATGGAGGCACCTTAGTCCCAAAGAGACTACGTGGGAAATGTAGGATCATATGCGGGAATCATATCCATTTATCTTCCTAAATGATTCGTACCAAGATTAAATAACACTGAGGACGATGTTAAGTTCTAAGGGGGGTGAATGTAATACCCCAAAGTTTAAAAAACTAAGACTTATTAATTTGTTTATTATTTTTGTTTATTGACACTTTATGGATCTTTATGATCGAACTCAAGTACTTTTTGTTTTATTAATAAAAGAGGATGCACACATTGAGTAGGAATGTTAGAAGAGGGATTCCATTGATCCAAAAGAGAAACAACCAAGTGACAACATAAGGGGAAAAATGGTAAGATTAGTTTAGTTAACTCAACTAAGTCAGACAAATCTCACGTTTCTAGGGAATATGAAGAAACATGTGTAAAAATAAAATTGATAGGTGGCCAATGAGAAGGAGGCTCGTGCATGTGTCAAACACCTATGCAAATATTATAAAGGAAAAGGAAACAAATAGGATGGGACACTATTCTTAGCAGATATGATTAATCTAAAAAATTGCATGACACAAGAGAACACTCATGTAAAGCTTGTAGCCCTAATTTCTGCAACAAGTCACATTGGTTAAGTTTCTTGGATAGGTAATTGATCTAATCTAAGGTTGGGAGGAACAACCTACTCGACGCGTGTTTCCCCTTAGAAATTTGCAGTTACATGTTTTTTTCTTGTAATTTCCAATTTTAATATGAAAAGTTTTTTATTAGAGTTGCAGATTGTTTTAGAGATTATGTGACTGATTATGTAAGAGAATCGATAAATAAATGATTTTCTAGATTAGAGTGATGTATGTATTTGCGAGAGTATAAGTATTAGTAAAACTCCAAGTAATTTTAATTGTAACTAACATGGTTTAAGACCCTACTCAGTAGGAATTGAAAGTATATTACCCTAGATGTTATATTTTATAAATCCGACTTGAAAGTATATTACCCTAGATGTTATATTATATAAATCCTACCTTCTAGGCTTTGAAGAACTCATAAACAAAAATGAAAAGTTGAGACAATTCAAAGTAAGTCATATAAGTAGTGATTAGAATAAACCACAACATCTACTTAAAATAACTAAGGTTTTCTGAAACCTTGTAAGGAAATCATAATATAAGGAATATACAGAGTTAAAATATAATTTTTATCAGAGATTAATTCTATTAATCTATAACCAGGGGTAAAACCCTTAGAGAAATAGGAGGCATTGGACATAACATGGGAAAATAGCACTTTGATTATACAATTATAAAATCCTTTATCAAATAACAAGACATAAATACAAAAGTTTCCATATAACAGTTCGAACCGGTAAGAATAGTACACGAAATAGAAGAAAGTTTGTGAAAGTTTAGATCATTTATAAAACTTCCAAGAAAAGTACAGACATAGGAAATTTTCAACAATAAAAATTGTAGGTAACCATCAAAATTTTGTTATACATCGAACTATCCCAAAACGGTGGTGTCATATTCTACACCAACAATTAAAATTCTGGAATGGAAACCAAAATACCTCTTTAAGGTAATCGCACTGGTATTTAGAGTCATATTTAAACACCTGTAGAGACACAACACTAGTATTTAGAGTCATATTTAAACACCTGTAGAGACACAACACTGGTATTTAGAGTCATATTTAAACACTTGTAGAGACACATCATAAGTAATAAGGATTTGTAATAAGGATTAAAAACCCTTTGAATAGTCCACTAATTAAACATACTTATGAGATTGAGTAGTCTTGATATTGTAGCTGTACATACCCTGCACAAGCATGCATATTATTATAAAAGGATATTTAATGGAATTGCACCAAGAAATAAAAGGAAAAGGATATATAAATACCTTGCTTTACCTAGAGCAAATATCCCAAGTGGAAGCTCTTGTTGTAGAAATAAACTAACATGAACTTAAGCTTCAATCTGATGGGTACCCTCATCCACAACAAGGGCCCATCATTAGAATATAGTTTCCATGAAACATATTTTAAATCATACCAAAGGACATATCACAAAAATGTGAAAACTATAATTTATGAGCCATACAAGTCTAGAATGTAGTAACACTTAATCTAGTTGTGTCCATTGTCACCACTAATAAACTCAATAATAATTACAATAAACAGGGTTAATGACTGCAAAATATAAGTAGGAATATATAAGGGTTTAACAAAACGCGTAGAAGGAGATGTATATAAGACCAAAATAAAAAAAGTGCATGTTTGACAAATTACAATAGAGACAAATATGTATATATAACTATAGTAACACTGTAGTGAAGACCTTTGTCAAAGTAGTATTCTTCATTAAGGGAGGAAAGGAACATAAAACTAACCTTATTGCATGCGACCTAGATTTCCAACGTTCTGTAGAATGCCACAACAATAGAAAGAAAGTTAAACCAAACCTCTGTGCAGAACTGAGCATAGGTATCCACTGCTCAGACTCAAAGCCATAATGAAAAACTCAAGGACAAAACCCTGAAAACTCTTAGTACTGGACATAAACCAGGAAGAAACCCTCAACTCGCGTTGGAACGATACAAAACAATGGAAAGAATGACTGGAAGTTTCGTTGGTGGTCAGAACATTACTGATCTATCCCCCTTCTCAAGGAAGGTTATATCTAGCATAAGTGAAGGGCGCCACACTATGAATTAAGGAGGCAGGGACTAAAAAGTACAACACACAAAATTTAATCATATCGAGATCCATAGTCATGGTTGATATACTATTGTACTTCTTAGAGCAGGCGAACCATACCAAGATCATTTGAAGCAGGCTAACTTCCAGTTATTGCAAATACATTGCACGATAAAAAGGCACAGTTCCTGCTTCATAGAAATTGCTTATCATGCATGCCGAGTACTTAATAAAATGCCTCAAAGAAATGGTTGTTCATGGAGAAAATGCACACCCACAGCTTCTACAGGTAAAACGATGTGTTTGTGTCAACACACAGACGTTGTTTCTTTTCTCAATTGTACCGTCATCGTTAAAAACATTCGTTACAATAAAGGAATCTAGGGCAAGTAGAAGAGTTGAACCTAAATTATTTTCAGGGGTAATTGAACCAAAATTTGAAGTTGTATATAACCAAACAATTTTCAAAAGGAAAACAGTGTATGGCCTTATCCTGCAAATACTTATAGGGTTCTCAAAATTTTGTATCGTTGCAAAAGGAAAACGTTGTATGTGTCAGAGATTAATCATTTCACCACCTCGATAGCAACGGATCGGTGGTCGTCTTGACCTTTCAAGACTCGAGGATTTAATTACTCTAAACGACAACCGCCTTAACCTTTCATGGAAACCAGACACCATCACCGCCTTGATTAATCTTTTTATAAGATTGAAGAGGCATTTTTGTTTGTATATATACCTGAAACAGATTATAATAATTATGATCTTGAAAGCATATTGAATATTTTTTTTTTTATTCGGAGGTGTTGAGTTCGTAGACTCTTCCGATTGATATCTTAGCCTTAAGCATTTCACCCTATTTTATTTATTGACTTCGTATAAGGCTCTTGGTGCACGCGCGGAGTTTATTTGTTGGACTGCACAGAGTTAGAATGCACAGAGTTTACTTAGTGCGCGGAGTTTATTTACTGCGCTGAGTTTATTTACTGCACAAAGTTTATTTACTGCGCGGAGTTTATTTTGTTGGTTTGTGTCGTGTGTTTGCATGAGCTGAAACTGGAACTCTGATCTACCTTCCATTTTTTTAACATTTGGTATCAAAGCCTGTTGTCCATCTTGCAATTTCTTAAGTTCATTGCAGATTATTTCTGTTTATTTTTTTCCTATGTGAAGGTTTATAAATGGTTGCGTCTGGTAGTAGTTCTTCTCAGGTTCAGGTTCCTGTCCTGAGCGAGAAGTCATATGACTCTTGGTATATTCGAATGAGGACGATTTTTCATTCTCAGGATTTGTGGGCTTATGTTATTGATGTTTATGTTGAGCTAGTTGATGCTACAATAGAATTGGCTCTGTCTAATGCTGACCATGTTTTGCTAAAAGAAAACAGGAAGAAGGATAATAAAGATCTTGTATTAATCCAACAAGGATTAAATGAAGCCATTTTTATGAAGATTGCTAGTGCTGAATCTTCGAATATGGCTTGGGACATTCTTGAAACTAGTTATCAAGATGTGTCCAAGGTGAAGACAGTCAAGTTGCATAACTTGAGAAGGGATTTCGAAAATTTGAAGATGAAGGATAATGAAAGTGTTGATACTTTCATGACTCAAGTAATGAATGTTGTGAACCAGCTTAGGCAGTATGGAGCTGATATTGAGAATAAGAGAGTTATTGAGAAAGTGCTGAGAAGTTTACTCAAGAAGTTTGAACCTGTTGTGGTACCCATAGAGGAATTTAAGGATTTAAGTCAAATGCAAATTGATGAGTTAATTGGTTCCCTTGTTGCTCATGAATCTAGGATATCTAGATATGAAGAAGGATCATTGGAGCATGCTTTCAAATCCCAACTGCACATTACAAGAGGCAGAGGCAGAGTAAGGTCTTAGAATTATGGAAGAGGAGGTTGATTTTCTGGTCGAAGGGACAACAAAACCGAATCAGTGTCTAAGGAGAAGTTCCAGTAGAATCCTCCTAATTTAAGAGGGAGCAACAACAAACCCTGGTAGCAAGAAAATCAGAGGTATGATAAAACTAAAGTACAATGTTACTATTGTAAGAAGTTTGGGCATTTTGCTAACAAATGTTGGAAGAAGCAGGCAGATGCTGGAAAGCAGTCTGCACATATCACAAATGAGTCTGAGGATCATCAAAATCCTGTGTTCTTGACTTGTAATGTCACTCAGGAAAGTGTTAATGATATTTGGTTTTTGGATGTGGTTACTGCAACCACTATCCAAAAACC